>CAUZXS010004578.1:37500-87500 GCA_963585895.1 Sepioteuthis lessoniana | reverse complement strand
AACTGAATTGTTTGAAATGGAACTGTTTTTGTATGCTAAACTGAACTGATTGAAATTGAACGGTTTTTGACAACGAAACTGTTCTTACGCTGAACTAAATTGTTTGAAATAGAACTGTTTTGACATTTAACTGAGCGTAAGCAAAAAAAAAAATATATACTTCTACAAAATAAAATTGTTTGAAATAGAACTCTTTTTATTTTTAGAAATAGATTTGGCATTGAATAACCTACAACGGTTGATTTGCAATAAAACCATACGACGAAAAAAAACCTTACTGAGTCGCTTCAGGTATTAAGTGATAAACGCAGCACGACAAATTGTCTGTGTGCTATTTTACTGATCACACAGCTCTGCATTCCTCCGCTTTAAAGTCCTTAAAATAAAAACCCTTCTTTTTCTAGTCACCAACCAGACAAAAAAAAACAGGATGACATCACAAGTTCATTCATGTTACGGTGCTATCCATTTTACATTAGAAACTGGACACTGAGATATTTTTCTCTTGAGTAACTGATTTAAGCAATGACTTGTTTCCACTGTAATTACCTTGAAAAAAGTTAATTACAATATGCTTAGTTTGGTTATTTTTTGTTAATGTCATATCAACCTTTGAAGGTTATTTAATGCCAAAACCATCCCTATTTAACCCATAGCTTGGAGGATAAGGGAGTTCATACCTTTCCCAATAGTATTGGTCCGAAAGTGAAAGTAATAGCGCGGCTGGAGTTCCAACTCACTTACTACGATTCCGCAGTCCATTGCTTTACCCGTTACCCACACGAAGACATTCCTACAACAAGTTGTTTATAAAATCCACAACGAAAAAATACTTGATAAAACAATATAGAAATGGTTCAAATTAGGCCCATGTGTGTTTTCACGACCGATAGAGTATAAGCAAATCTTATGTTTGAATAATCCTTCTCAACAAGTCCATAACATTATATAATAATTTCCATTTTACAAGTTTATTATTGCCATCTCAGAAATGGGTTTGAATATATTTGACTCATGTTCTTTGGATTCTTTTTAACTGTCAAGCAACAATAAACGCAAAAGAAATAAAAGGTTGGATACAATCTTGATGCTGGCAGATACAAAAGATTTGAAGAACTTCTCAGTCATGATTCTTTTATCCATGTATTTCACGGAGATTTAGAATGTATCATTCTGTAAATGCATGTTCATATCCAATGTATGTCGATTAATCTATCTTCCGATATATATACATATACATATGAATGAATGCTCGCACGCATACACACACGCACACACACACACACACACACTATATATATATATATATATATATAATGAAGTGGCTGTTTGCATTTTATATATCACTCACCTTTGGTAAAGGTATGAATCCAACAATTTTCGCTCTAACTATAGGTAAAATAGCAGGTCAGATATGGCTCTTTAAACTTTCCATGGTAACCGATTTTGGAGAAGCAAAACTGAGGATTTAAACCTTTTTAAACTCAGTCGAAAAATAAACCATGTGTTATATCCTGCTCGTGCGAGAGAGTATGGTTAATATATATATAATGCCTTATAATTCCCGAGCTGACGTGATTCGCTTATTGGCTGAGTGGTGTACATTAAGTCTAATGTAAAGTTGGGCGGGTTTCGATCCCAGCTTCAAGCGTCCAATGTGTCTAACCACACTGAAGAATTGTGAAACAACGAAACAGCCTGTCTGTGATTGACAATATATACGCTCCCCCACGGGGGTTGAACACTCTGGCGAAGGAATTTACGGCTGCTACTTGCATAATGCAAAGCTCTTCGAACGAATTGAGCACTCTGGTATCCGGTAAGGCAAAAATGTAAACAAATGAAGGCTGCTACATAATGCCTAATAATTCCCGAGCTGACGTGGTTTTCTTGTTGGCTGAGCGGTGTGACACTAAGTCAGCGTAAAGTTGGGCGGGTTTCGATCACAGCTTCAAGCGTCCTACGCGTCTAGCCACACTGAAGAGTTGTGATAAAACGAAACAGTTTGTCTGTGGATGACTATATATATATATATATGAGGACCATTCACTAAATGAGAGGATTTTGTTAAGAAATATGTTTGGTATTTGTTTTTCCCAAAGGACAGTATGAAAATGAATATGGATCGAAAAAACAAATACCAAATACATTCTTACACGACATCTAACATGGATGACTTCAAAACGTACTGTATATATAAAAATTTACTCGTCTTTGCGTATTTCTTTAAAAAAGACGGAAGGATTTATCTTGTTTTTTAAGAAATCCAACAATTTCAAATATATTTCCACGTGCCAAACACGTTTTTAACACTTTTAAATTATGAACGCAATGTGCACGATTGTATCTTTTCGTTGTATACTTTTCATTGGCTCCTGTTATTTCTACAGGCATCCATCGCTATGTGAACTATTCTGATATCCAAGTCCTGATAATGGTTACTGAAACCAAAACGCTCAACGTCGACTTTGCATCATAATAAATTCACCTATTTGGATTATGCTTTTCTGCTTTCTTCATAGTGTCGGATTTTGATTTATATTTACTTTCATATATATATATATATATATATTCGAGCAAAAGTACCCAGACCGTAATTGCACTAAATGAATTTTATGAATATTAGTGAGTAAGATCGAACGGAGGAAGACAGGAATAAGCTGAGGATTAAACATGAATGTTTCCACCTACTAATTTAAATGAAAACTTTTATTTTATTTGATGAATTATTTTCCTTTTTTTTTCTTTTTCAGATTACATTTAAAATAGTGTTAAAAGTGTCGTATATCGCACCGCTGGACAAACAACGAACTACTCGTAAATGTATAAAAATGTAATTTATATTTTTATTCTTCGACGGTGACGTTTGTGTGAAGTAGGAATGCAGTCAGAAAGAGTTCGCACAAATATTTCTTCTGTGGCAGAGACCCTTTTGTGAAGTAGTGCGACGGCCGGAGAACACACACGGAGGAGTTGGCAGGTCTGCTTGAGTGACCAGCTGGTTTCTGCCTTATTCCAAAATTACAGACCTTATATTGTCTTCTCAAGTCCGATGAGGAAATATGAACCCGCCTCTTCGCCCACGTATTTTAATGTTTGTGGCTGGTTATCGGAACTTATATACTTCCGTTTTGTTTTTTGTTTTTTTGTAATTCGTTGATCTTATCTGCAAACAGAAATATCTGTCATTCAATCCATAGGCAATAAATTATATTCTCCCCATTATCTTTTATTTTTCTCTTTTCTGTGAAACCACTTTGTTGATGTTATCTTGCGACTGCATTGAATCTGATTAGTTGATCCACGGCACTCTGTCACTAGCTAAGCTAGTATATTACAAAAGTATGTAACTCTAAACAAGTGAAGCTTTCAAAATATCCCCATGTTTTTGTGTCTAATAAAATTGTACTTTTTGCAATTCGGGATCAATTACATGACAACTATTTTATTAATAATTTCTGAACAAGCAATTTTATTTCGAATGTTTAAGTTCCCTCAAAAACTTTATTGATAAAAAAATAAAGTCTGTTTGGTCAGTTGGTTAGTCTTTATGATATATCAAAATTTGTAAGTTATTTAATGTCAAATCCATTTTTATACAAATACACAGTTCTATTTCAAACACGTCTGTTTAGCATAAGTCCACTGTTCAATTTCAAGTACACATTTCTATTTCAAGCTATTCAGTTAAGTCAAACATTTCTATTTCAAACAATTCTGTTTAGCATAAGTACACAGTTCAATTTCTTGTACACATTTCTATTTCAAACAGTTCAGTTTAGCATGAGTACACAGTTCAAATTCAAGTACACATTTCTTTTTCCTCTTATTCAGTTTAGTCTAACATTTCTATTTCAAACAATTCAGTTTAGTATAAATATAGTTTTTGTTTACGCACAGTTAAATGTCAAAACAGTTCTATTTCAAACAATTCAGTTTTGCGTAAGTAAGTAGTTAAAATGTCATAACAATTCTATTTCCAACAATTAAATTTAGTATAGAACACAGTTTAGTTTAATTTGACCCATGGAGAGGATCTTCTCAGGTGCTACCACTCAAGGCCAGATTGGACCTGGGTGTGATGACAGTGAAGGCGACAGATTTCCCAAAACTCCAGGATTACTGGAACGTCACTATCAGGTTGTTTAGTGTCATAAACAGGAAACTCGTTCGTGGGGGGAGGTCTTACCCTTCTGTAGAGAAGAAGTCGGTATATTCTACAACCCCAACCAACCGGGCACAGAGTTTTTGGACTTGCTTATTACAATATGCCTTTATTTAAGAATTTTATTTTATTTTTTACCTTTAAAATATTGTATGAAAAATAAACCCTAAACTCTATTTATTTTTGTAAAGGCTTCTTTTTAAAAATTTAAAAAAAATCAATTCTTTATTGCCTGTTGAATTACAGAGATAAAAAAAATATTTGTTCATTGGTGTAACAATAGAAAGGGGTTAAAAGTTTTAAAATATAGCTTACTTTGAGATGGAAAATTTAGCTCATTGATTTAAATTAAAATAATTCGTTAATCCAATAAAACGTTTACTATTTAAAAAATAATTGAATTACTCTGAATGAAAATGATTATATTATGTCCTAAGAAATATGAAAAGAATTCGTTTGAAAAATCATTTTTTGAGTTATCAATAACGTATGCGGTCGTCTAACTTTTTAAAATTTAAAATGTTGTATTCTCAAAAATGCTACATTATTAGAAGGTAAAATAGAAAGAATCAAAGAAATAAAAATGAATCCTTCAAAAAGAAGCCAAGAATAAAAAAGGCAAAATTTTTAGTATTTGAGTTTCATTTTTTATTCTGTTTTTAGGTTTACATTTAAAATAGTATTTTAAAAAAGGTATCCTTAAGTTTAAAAGATTTTCAAATTTTTTTTCGAGCTCAAAAATTAAAAACTTCTTTTTTTTTTTACAATTACCACTAAATCACAAAAGAATTTTCGAAAAACGTTAAATTCAAATTTCGCCAATAGATTCTGTGCTATGTGTAAACATCATAGGTCTTAGAAGAACTGAAGAGTTCGCTTTTTTCGTAACTTACTTATGAAGCATTTTGAAGGGATCAATAAATTGATCGATCTTTAATTTTTCAATTTTATTATTCAATCGGGAAATTTACTTTTCATTCTTACAAATATAATATAATTTATTAAAATGTCCTTTGAAAAATCTTTTCTGGGTTTTAAATCAATATCTACACATCAAAACAAATGCAACTACCTTATATATATATATATATATATATATATATATATATATATATATATATATATATATATATATATATATATATAAAGAGAGAGAAAGCGGAAGCCAAGTCTTACAAGGAGTCTATCATGAAAACGAGTGAAACAACGACCCCATCAAAACAGTGACCACTATATAAACAAAGCACTAGACCGGAAAAATTATTAAAAGCTCTCTAAAAAAAGCAAGAAACTTGAAACACGTGTAAAAACTGAATAAATAATTTTTAACAAGATATAAATTTCTTTGTGGACCTGTTCATTTTAATATATTTGCTTTTTTTCTTTCATTGGAACAACAAAAACAAATTATATATATATATATATATATATATATATATATATATATATATATATATATATATATATATATATAGTTGGACAAATGTTTCTGAATTTGGTATTAATGTTTTTATCATTTTCAAATACTAGTGCTCTACACGTGTTTCTGAGGTTACGTTTTCTTCAGGAAGAAAGTGTTAGGGCAGTCAATGTTCACTATTTTTTTATGGTGAAGATTGTTTTGATAGGGATGATATCTTTTTAATTCAAAGATGTGTGTCTCTGAATATCCTATGGGAGTCAACTCTCAATGAAAACCTTTGGCCTCTGCAAATGCTTTTATATATAAAAGCGTTTATTTCATATATATTTATATATATGTGTGTGTGTGTGTGTGTGTGTGTGTGTGTGTATGTGTGTGTGTGTGAGAGAGAGAGAGAGAGAGAGAGAGAGTGCGCGCTTGTGTGTGTGTATGAGTGATAAACGCTTATATATATATATATATATATATATATATATATATATATATATATATATATATATATGCACTTGGTGTTTGTGTGCACGCGTGTCTACATATCGTATACACACCCGTGCACCTATGTACACATACACCTGTACACACATATTTTCACGGTTATTTTTCCTCTCGCTCACTCTCTCTCTCTCTCTCTCTCTCTATCTATCTCTTTATCTCTCTTTCTCTCTCTTTCTCTCTGTATCTATGTCTTTTTCTCCCTCTCTGTCTCTCTAGCGAGAGAGAAATTTAAAAAAAAACAATCCAAAAATTCTTTGTGTATACAAGTGTCTACCTGGGTGTACATACATGTATGCTAATGTACACATTGTCACAGACAGAATACTTGTATTTATTTAAAAAGAAATAGATAGATAGATAGATAGATAGATATGAACGTCATCTGCAATCAAGAATTTCCAGATTAGTATTATTGTATAAGGTATAGTTAAGATAATTAAACGTAACAGGAGGCTTAATAATGGATTGTACGAAATGTTATATTAACAACATCAATAATATGAAATTAAACTTCAAATATCTGAACGATTTCTACTGTTATATATAATTATTAAATGAACAGTTATAATTATTAATTATCATAATTAATCTGGGTGTTAGAATTTAATTACTGAAACACACCCTTGCGTAGGAAATCTCGGCCAGAAAACTGAACCGAATAGGCTTTTCTTTGTAAGTGCTAAAAAAAAAAAAATGAAAAATAAAACAAAACAAAGAATTTAATAAATAGCCCTAACAGCCATTGGAAATATAACATTCTATCAGAAAGATACGTCGATACTTTCAGATACAAATAGAATAAATTTTGTTGAATATCATCAAAGTAGAAAGGTCGATTATTTATATAATAAGCCGGACATCAAGAATCAGATGACAGAAAGTAACATTTAGTGATTACTTAATGACAATTAATTTCACTGTACACGCATCTGTAGTATCTGTGAAATCAAGGTAACTGTAATTTGAAGTTACTTGCATTGTGTTGTTAAATCAGAAGAAAATAGGTCAAACCTTACCAGATTAACTTCAGCTTGACCATTCAAACCAGGTTTTATAGATTCACCTTTTATGGCTTCTTAACTCTGACAGATATCATGGACAAGGAAACAAAAGAGTACCAATGATTTCTCGGCCTGAACAAAAAGCATGACTCTTATGGCCCAATACAGTTGGGCAATTGCTTCACAGGTTTCTTTAATAATTCCAAATAAAATTCAATTAAAAAAAAATTCACTCTCTGTTTGGTTGTCCATAAACTTCCTATTACACCTTGTATAGAGAAAAAAAGTACATATTATTCAGGTTCGTAGTGCCATAGTTACCGTCTTAGAAAATGAACTCAGTGACTCGTGTTCAAATCCTGGACTAGCCAGTTCGCTTTTCACATAGTCATAATTCATTTTTAAAGTTTATGAATCCATCTATTCTTCCGGTAGCTATGGGTAATTATTAGGGCAAACTAGGTTCTTTACCCTGGTAATGGCAACGGTACAGTGACCAGAAAAACTCCAATTTCAAACCCGTTTAACTCTGCTTACAAACTGGCTTTGTGTCGAATTCTGCAAGTACGGAGGCGTCGATATATATATATATATATATATATAAGTAGAAAAGGTAAAGCTGAAGAAAAATATCTTTGATGGTTTGTTTATTTTCTATCGCGTTTCGACTTCAATAGTTTTTTTAATGTAAAAATATTTTATCAAAATTATTTTAGCATGAGAAGTGATTATCATCGATACATTTTGATTCAAGTAGAAGTCTAAATCAGGGGTTGTAGATCTTGCTTTAAGAAAACAAAACGGATTAATGCAAATTTCACAGAGCAAGACCAACAAACCCTGAAGAAGACTTGGTCTGGTGTCTTTGTTTAATGGTATATAAAACTTAGTGGGTTATTTAGTGCCAAAACCATCCTTTCAGAAAAACAGCAGTGATGCTATGTGACTCATAGATAAAACCTCATAACTTGTCAAAGGGTATTTGTCAGAGAGTGAATGTAAGAGCGCGAACTGGAGTTCGAACTCACTGATGACAATTTTACAGTCCAACGTTTTAACCATTACACCACGGGGACACCAGCTAATGAAGCGATGAACTGCAGAATCGTAGTACGCGAGTTCGTACTCCAGTCGCGCTATTGCGTTCACTTTCGGGCAAATACCCTTGGGAAAGGTATGAACCCCCTTATTCTCCCTCCAACTATGGGTAAATAGTAGGACAGACTAGGTTCTTCAGCCTTGGTGAGGCAACTAGTCTAGGAGAAGGAAAACTCTGAATTCAAACCTGTTAAACTCCGCTTAAAAAATTGACCTTGTGTCATATCCTGCCCGAGCGGAGGGGTTGGTAAATAGTACCAGCTAATGAAGACTTTTAATGGAATCAAAATTGTTCTATCATAATTGGTTCACATACTAAAACAATTTTGATAAAACATTTCTGATTGAAAAAAGATTGAAGTCGAAACGTGTTGGCAGATAAACAAACCATCAAATATATTGTTCTTCCGTTTTACCTTTTTTATCTACATTCTGCCAGATTCAACTCATGCTATTAAATATATATAAAAATAATATATATTTAATTAATATTATGATTTAGAGTTTTTCACATCAGCGTCAGCTGATGGTTTTCACTGCAGTTTGAGTGACAGCAAGTTTCCTCAAGTCTCCAGGACTCTTCTCAATATTCTAGCCGTTCTCAGTAATGCTGTCGTTTGGATGGCCTTTATTCGTCCACCAACTTCCAAGTCATCCAAGCCCTTTAATAACTGTGCCAAAAGCATCAATCACAATTGGTATAATCGTCCCCTTCAATTTCCATAGTTTTTTTTTTCAATTATCTAGCAAGGTCGAGGTACATATTCTTCTTTTCACATTCTTTCAGTTTTAGTCTGAGGTCAACTGGGACAGCAAAGTCGAAAATTTTGCAAATTCTCTTTTTTTGTTGGTTATCATAAGGTCTGGTCTTCTGGTCGAGATTAGGTGATTCGTGTGTACGTCAAAGTCCCATAGGGGTTTATGTGTCATTTTCTAGGACAGGTGCTGGGTTGTGCATATACAATTTGTTCGTATGGTCAAATTTGAAATTCTTTCTCATTTCCCAGGGGATCACCTTGACCATCCAGTCATGTCTAGTCTTATACTCCTTCTGTGCTTATTTGCTGCATTCTCTTATTATGTGATTGATCGTTTCGTCTCTGTCACCACATAGTCTACATTTACTATTTTGTTGAGTCTTATCTATTCTCGCTTCAATATGATTGGTTCTTATGGCGTTGTTTTGTGCTGCTATTTGGAGAGATTATATTTCTCTCATAAAGTATCCTTTTCCTACCCACGTCCAGGTTTTGTCGTGTGAGATGTTGCTTATTAGTCGTTTAAAACACCCATGGAATTTTTTTCTTCTCACTTTTGTTTCCTAGTTATTGTCATTCTGTTTTCTATCGTGTTGTCAGTATTGTTTTTAATGGACGAAATCAGTCCTCGTTCGTGTTTTCTATGAAGTCTTCGAGCCGTTGTATGGATGCGTCAACACTGCTTTCGATGCTGGCAAGTCCTCTGTCACCCTCTTTTCTTAATACATGCTGTCTGTCAACACCGTCTCGGGGATGTAATGCCTTGCGCATGGTCATTAGTTTTCTTGTTCTTTGGTCCATTTGTTCCTCTCTGGTCCACTTCTGAAAATATCCCGATTATCTAACGAGGGTTACAGCCCAAGCATTTATTCATTTGATAAGGTTTTTACTAGTGAGTTTTGTCTCAAGTAGTTTTCTAGTTCTCCTGAGATATTCTTTTTGAATTTTGTCTTTCAATTCAACTTGTTTGATGGTGTCAGCCTCCAGGATGTACAAGTATTTGTTGGTTTCGTTTTCTCCTAGTGTTCTAATCTTGTCTTGATTTGGTAGTTCCATTCCGTCTGTTAGATGTCGTTTACCACTTTTCATTAAAAGCATGGCATATTTTTCTATGCCAAATCCCATTCCTATGTCTTGACTGTATATTCTAACTCCGTGTAATAGAGTTTCCAGTTCTTTTTCATTTTTTGCAAATAGTTTGATGTCATCCATGTAGATTAGGTGATTGATCTTTTCCTGCGAGTTACTAAGATTGTATCCGGCTGTGCATTTTCTAATGATGTGGTTAAGTGGCATCATGTCAATTATGAGTTGTAAGTGTGATAGCGCATCTCCTTGAAATATACCTCTTTGGATCTTTGCTTCAGCTAAGCTTCTTCTTCATGCTGTCAGTTCCACTCTCCAGGTTTTCATGGTTTTCTTGCTGAGGTTTATGACTTCATGTGATATTTTGTACATAGCACTATCTCAGATATTGACCACTCTCTAAATTATACCGCCTTTTGTCTTCCAAAAAACCACCAAATGAGATATTGGCTACAATATACAGTTTTGATATATATATATATATATATATATATATATATATATATATATATATATATATATATATATGAGGGGAGTGTATAAGGTGTTAGAGTAATAATGTGCTAGCTAGCGGACCCGATGTAAGAGCGTCATTACCTAGTTGTGCCAATATCATTGCAAAAAAAAATGAACCTTCTTATCCCCCAGCTATGGGTTAAATTATATCACTACTGTTCTTCTACAGGAATGCATTTGGCATTAAATAACCCACAAAGGTTGATATGTCATTGAAACAAAGGAACCAAACAAAAACCATATATATATATATATATATATATATATATAAACATTTCAAATAAAATTTCGTAAAAATGGTATCCTCCGTATGTTTTTGAACTTTTCTGTACATCTCATGTACAGAAAAAAAAGACTCAATTCATAATATACAGGATACGACCATACATTGCGTTTCTGCGACAAAAAATGATTTTTTTTATAAATTTCAAAGGTTTCCTTCTATCAAAAATATTTAAAGACATTTAAATCACAAGCTGTAAAACAAACAGAAGCCCATACAGAGAGAGAGAGGGGGTGGGCTGCACTCACACACAAACACATACACACAACAATATATATATATATATATATATATATATATATATAAGGACTGCACTTCAACCTCATGAAATAAACAAACACACACGCGAACGTACGCTTACACATACAAATCATATATATATATATATATATATATATGTCTTTGTGTGTGTGTGTGTGTGTGTGTGTGTGTGTGTGTGTGTGTGTCTGTGGAGATATTCATTTCCGACTGTATATTTTGTTAAAAGAAGTTGTGAAAACCCTCTTATGATTTTTTTTCTCATCAAATTTCATTTTTAGAAGGCGTGTGTCCTTCAAAGGGTTCATCTAGAAATCATGTACGATCATTACAAATAAAATTCAAACATATAAATTAAAATATTCCGTTCATTAATTATTGTTTATTTTGGCAGTAATTTTTAATTAAATCAAGTTTAAATAAAGATGATAGACTCATTTAAAAAATGTATATTATCTAATCAAGTAGGAAGTGTGATCAAAACGTATCGGGAATGAAGATTTAATGATATATATATATATATATATATATATATATATATATATATATATATATATATTATTTTAAAACTTGAAAAAATTAAATTAAGCTGGGTTTTTTTTTGTGGTCTGGTTTGGTTTCTTGGCATATCAATCGTAGTTAGTTATTTATTGCCAAATCCTCTTTATACATATTTGCCCAGTCGGCTAGGGCTGTAGAATACCCCGACTGCACCTCTGCAGAGGGGTAAGACTCCCCCCAATGAGTGTCCTGTATATGACACTAAACAATCTGACGGTGAGGTTCCAGCAGTGCTAGAGCTTTGGGGAATTCGGAGTACCCCTTCATTGCCATTGCTCCCAGGTCCACTCTGGCCCGGAGTAGTAGCACCTGATAAGGGCCCTATCTATGGGTTAAATAGAACTAACAGCATACTTATGCTAAACTGAATTGTTTGAGTAAACTGAATAGCTTGAAATAGAAATGTTTTTGACTATTAAACCGTACTTACATTTAAACTGCGTACTTATGCTTAACTGAATTATTTGAAATTGAACTGTTTTTCGACATTAAAACTGTATTTACACTTAACTGAATTGTTACATATAACCGCTTGAATAGTTTGAAATGGAAATGTTTTTGACAATTAAACTGTGTACTTATGCTAAACGGAATTGTTTTAAATAGAACAGATTATTTACATAAAAATTGATTTGCCGTTAAATAACCTACAAAGGTTGATATGCCATAAAACCAAACAAACAAAACCAAACCATCTTTATACATATGTATTAAATATATGATTTGTAAACACATTTTGTAGATGACATTTTTAAACGAGCCTAAGCTCACTTTTTTGCATACAGTTGAATATGTTCTCTTAATTTTATCTCATAAGAATGATTCTATCTACAATTAATCATTTGTTTGCACATAGTTAAATGTTTTCAAGTATTACTATTTTACATGTACAATTCAATTAACCACCCTTCATTTTTTATGCACAAGTCGATTTCAAAGAATTAGATTTTGCCTATGACATTTGTTTTCACTCAGTTTAAATGTCAAACGGTTCTATTTGACCGATAGATAGGACCCCATCACGTGCTACCGCCACTCCCGGCCAGAGTGGACATGGAAGCAATAGCAATGAATGGGTACTTTGAATTCCCCAAAGCTCCACCATTCCTGGAGCGACATCATCAGATTGTCTAATGTCATATCTAGGGCACTCGCTGGTGGTGGGGGGTCTTACCCCAAGGCAGATATGCAGTTGGTGTGTTCTACAGCCCTCACTGACTGGGCTGGAAATTCAACCGAGTGTACCGATTAGCAACTTATATAATAAAGGAGTGATGTGGTAATTAATAAGCTTTTTGCTTAGATTTGGCACAAGGCCATATGAAAGCGGTACCTAATGAGACTCCAACACACTTGTGCAGGTTTGCTTGTCGAGCTTGCTAACCATAACAGTTGACGTGTTGATATCCAAACAAGTCAGTGCTCATGTAAAAAAAAATTGAAACCTGTCTCAAGACTTTTTGGTAAAAATATATTCGTGAAACACAAGATTATGCAAGTGCAGCAGCTTATAAACTCATAATACGTGTGACTTTATATTGTATTTTAAAACTGCCGATACATCTCAGTGATAATATACGAGGACCTAGAGTAGACAATTCGAAACGCAATAGAGCAGCTTTTAACCATATTCAAACAAGTTTAGTATGAACCAAGGAAAATTCGTTTGGAAAAGTGTAATGAGTAGCTAGGGGACTACTTCGAAAAGAATTAACTCTTCAGTCATCGTTCTTTTCTCTTTCAGCAAAAACAGTGTCAGCGTATCAACATTTTGAACTTAACTCGTCTACGGTATTTTAAAAAAAGACACGCGTAAAATACTAAGTAAATCAAAAAGATCCCGATCATCATCAGCCACGACTTGATTTAGACAGCAAAATCCATTTACCATATTTACCAACCCCCCCCCGCTCGAAGGTTAAGGTCAATTTTTGAGCGGAGTTTAACAGGTTTGAATGAGAATTTTCCTTCTCCTAGACTAGTTGCCTCACCAAGGCTGAAGAACCTAGTCTTCCATACTATTTACCCATATCTGGAGGGAGAATAATTGGATTCATACCTTTCCCAAAGGTATTAGTGCTATGTGAAATGTAATCAGTCAGGTCCAGGATTTGAACTCGTGTCGCCGTGTCCATATCCTGCGACGATAACCATTACACCACGGGCAAAATCCATTTACAGGCGTCTGGTCTCGTGGATATCTAGCACAACACTGTCGTATGCCATCTGTTTTTTTTTCTTCTCTTTAAGATCTATAAAACACTTTTGCATAGCAGCTTCAAATCTGATAGAGACAATAAAAAAGACGCTTGAACATAGAAGTTATTAACTGCGGTGACCTGGAGATAGCCAACTTCTTGAAAGTGACCGGGAAATCTGCATTGAACTTGTGTTATATAATTCCGTAATAAATATACATATATACACATATACATGCAGAATATATATTGACGCAATGAAGACGAGTGACACCGTCTTTTAGAAAAATACACCTCTCACTTTATTTGAAAGGGTTCGAAAAGGGTTACTCAAGGTTTTACTGTGAGAGGGAGTTGGAGACCGAACAGAACTGCAATATATTGACCCCCACTCTTATGACCATCAGCGTTGTGTCTTTCTAGTTCTCCAGGGCTGCTCAACCGGAGACCCAGGGGCCTGTTCTGCTGAGTTCGGGCTTTCTATGTCACATCTTGTCAGCAACAGGTCTCCAAAACTGATCTCCAAACTAACTGACTTCCTGTCATCACCGAGTTATATAATAGTTCAATCACCCACTCAATATCTCCCCATAACTGGCCATCAGGATGTGTCACTTCCGCTGTCCTTGGAATGGTATATTTGATTATCATCGAGCGGAAATAACTGTCATGCAGTTCACAGGTCACTAGGGATTTTAACCCTGTCCCATATTGTCAGACCAGCTCGCTCACGCCAATGGAATATGCACTTTCGCCATCTTTGGAATGACATGTTTGGTGGGGTCGAAGGTCAATATACAACACTTGTTATCCTAAGGCAAGATTAAAACAAAAACAAAAAACATGACATTATAAGTAAATACATATCGAAAGGAATCCTAGTTTATTCAGCAAATCCTTTGTAGAATACGCAGACTACTTATCTGCAGAGGTGTAAGACTTCCAACGAGTGTCACGATATGACATTGAATAATCTGGTGGTGAGGTTCCTATAATGCTGGACTTTTAGGGAATGAGGAGTACCTCTTTATCGCCATCGCTCCCAGGTTGAGTCTGGCCTGGAGAGGTAGCACCTCATAGGACCCTATCTGTGGGTCGAATAGAACTAAACTGTGTTCTGATGATAACTGAATAGCTTTAAATTGAACTGTTTTTGACATTGAAACTGTACTTACACGAAACTGAATTGTTTAAAATAGAACTGTTTTGATATTTAACTGTGTCTAAACAAAATCCATACTTATAAGGAATTGAATTTTTTTAATTAGAACTGTTTGACTAAACTTAATATCTTGAAATAGAGATGTTTTGACAAACTGTGTACTCATAGTAAACTGAATTGTTTGGAATAGAACTGATTATCTGTATAAAAATAGATTTGGCATCTAATAACCTGAAAAGGTTGATATGTCAGAAAACCCAATCAACAAACCAACCAACCATCAGCTGATTCTAAACATAATCAACTACGATCTGAGCAAGACATCGAAGTCCTTTAACAAATGTCTAGTCGTGTGGACATTAGGTCACTTCCATATGTCCTTCGTAAGCCAGAAGTTCCTGACAATTAATATTTTGGACCACATCACCTCTAACGTGGTTTCATGGCTCTCTTGACTTGAGTCACCCGGACTCTATTAGTAAAAGACGTATATGCCATTTTAAAATGTGGAATATTCACTTAAGCATGGAGAATTTAAAAGAAGCAAAATAAATAGCGTATATGCCCGAGTAAAATGTGGAATATTCACTTAATTATCGGGATTTTAAAAGAAACAAATGCATATTAATAAATGACGTATATGTCCGTTTAAAATGTGGAGTCTTCACTTAACCATGGAGTATTTAAAAGAAACAAAATGAATACTAGTAAATGATGTATAGAACCGTGTAAAATGTGGAATATTTGCTTAATTATGGGAATTTTAAAAGAAACAAAATACATATTTGAAAATGACGTATATGCAAGTGTAAAATATGGAATATTCACTTAATTTTGGCGAATTTAAAAGAAACAAAATAAAGACGTATATACCTGTGTAAAATGTGGTATATTTACTTAATTATGGGAATTAAAAAAAACAATGAATATCAATTAATGACGTATATGTCCATTAAATAAAGTAGAATAGTCACTTAATTATGAAGAATTTAAAAGAAAGAAAAATTAGTAAATGATTTATAGATTTACTCAAACCCTTCCACACGTGCAGGATGGGACACAAGGTCAATTTTCAAGCGGAGTTTAACTGACTTGAAGTAAGAATTTTCCAACTTCGAGACTGGTTGCCGTACCTTGGTTAAGAGCTTAGTCTGTCCTACTATTTACAAAGAGCTAAAGGGAGAATAGTTAGATTCATTCCTTTCCCAAGGGTATTAGCACTATGGGAAATGCAAACAATCAAGTCCAAGACTTAAAATCGATTCACCGCGTCCACTTGATATGACGGTGGTCATAGCACCACCAGCATCTCCTCAAAAAATGTGTATGCCCGTCTAAAACGTAGAATGTTTACTTAGTAATCGAGAATTTAAAAGAGATAAAATGAATATTATCAAATGACGTATATGCTCATGTAAAACGTGGGATGGACTCTCACTTGTGAGAAACTTAAAAGAAACAAAACAAATGTTAGAAAATAATGCATATGCCCACGTAAAACGTGGAATATTTACTTAATTATGGAGATTGAAAAAAAACAATGAATAAATATTAGTAAATGACCTATAAGGTTGTGTAAAATGAGGAGGTGTTTCAACTATCGGATAAATATGGATTTCCGGGCTACCCTATTTCCATGTGTGAAAATCGATGGTTCTGAACGGTTTTGCTAGATTTTATCTATCTTTACGAAAATGCAAATGAGTCATGAATGGAAGAGAAATTAATGGAACTCATGCTGGTATTAGTTGTTACAGTGCTATGACTACCGTTGGTTGGTTGGTTGGTTGGTTTACGCTGTGTCAACACTAGTTAGACTACTTAACGCGAAAGGGAGGCTTTTAATTTTGGCAAGCAATTATGACCACCATTTTTTAGTTATTGTATCAACACGCCTTCGAAACGGTTTGCATGCCTTCAAAATGAATTCTTCAGACAATTTATTCCATTCCTCCTCAAGTCTTAAGCTAACCAATATTTCGATGTGAAGTTGTATTTGTTTTCTTTTCTAAAACACCCCATATAGCGTAATCAAGTTAGTTAAATTCGGCTTAAATCTTGTTTAATTGCTGTTCTCAAAGTTTTCTCGGGAACTTTCAATTCATTAGAATGCTCTCTTATTGATGTTGTGGGGTCCTTCCTCATCGGCGTAGCGAGAACAGTTAAATAGCTTTTTTAGTTCTTTGTTTAATCCTCCAACCCCAACTCCTACTTAAAAAAGCTCTTTTCTGAAAAAAAAAATGTCTTTATTTTGTGTATGATAGAGAAAGAAACGTTGGCGTTGTTTTGGCGTTAAGCAAATCATAGATTCTTTCTCATATCTTATCTTAAAATAATCTATTGGGCAGAATTTTGATAAATTTTACTTGAATTATAAAGCTACTCATGAAAATTTAGACTGATGACGTTTTTTTTCTAAAACTGGAATATTCAGACAACATTTTTAAAAATTCCATATTTTGCTTCTGAACCCTACATTCCATCGGGTTATACTTTAGTCGAGGCGTCTCGGAAATTCCTCGTTTGATATTATGAGCATCTGTGTTTTCTTATAACTTTTGATATGTTCTGCGTCCCAAAATTCACTGTTGAGATGAATTTTCAGTTTTTGAAACAAATAGCAAGGGAAGGTAAATATAGAGGGTGCTGCTTTTGTATAATCCTGTGCGTCACCCATAACAGGTGTTTAAAAAGAACCGCTATTAGCTGTATACATTTTTTGTTAATTTTAAATTAGCTCTGTCTCTTTGAGAGTTCGTCCAGACATCAATACCTTATTTTATCCGGCATTGAACACGTTTCTATTTAAATCTGGAATCTTAAAATTCACAATAATTAAAATTCTCTCGGTATTTTTTTAATTATGCAACGTAGTTAGATTTTAAAAAATGACGCTTTTTTATATACAGGACGTGCAAAGAAATACCAGCCTTATTTTAAACTGCCACGTATATTTACTTATCAACCCCTTTGCACGGGAGGCATATGGCACAAGGTGAATATTTTACATGGAGCTTAACCGGTTTAGGTTCAGAGTTTTCATTCTCCTAGACTAGCTGCCTAACCAAGGCTTGAAAAGCCAGTCGGCCATACAACTTACGTGTAGCTGGAGGGAGAATGAGAGGATTCATAGTAGTGCTTTGTGAAATACAATCAGCCTCGTCCAGGATTTGAACTTGTTTCCCCGTGTCCATTTCCTACGACGATAACCATTACACCACGGTCACTTCCACGTATATGGTGCAGGTAAATATAGGCAAGTAGTGATGGTAGCTCCTCCTCGCTAATGTATTTCCATTATTTGTTTAAGATACGATGAAAAAGTATCATAGCTTGGACTGGTGCACATTGTGCATTTGCCGTTGAAGTGTTTTGATTTAAAGACTGGTTAATCTTTATTTGCAACACAAAGATCTTTAAGCGCTAATATAATGTTACGTTGGAACAATGCTATTCTGGATAAAAAAAAATATACTTCTAAGGGTTGAAAATTCTATCCGGTACAGCATCATTCCGTTATATTATGAATTGGGCATGAAAAGCTCTCTGAATAGTAATTATAGATTTAACGGTCAAAGGCATGAATTTACCGGATCGTATCTGAAAGAAAGATCAGACATTAGATAGAATGAGTTTGCTTGCACCACACAAGTGACAGTTAAAAATATGGGAGGCATATCTGTCCAATCTGTATATATGTACGGAAGAATAAGATTTTGTTGAATTATTCCAATATGGCAAATGATAAGACCACATTTAACGTTGTCTTTCAGATTTGCAGAAGTTGAAATTAAGATGTTTTGTTGTTGATTCATAATTAAAGCCTTAGTATCAAGTCTGGTATCGATTCTGTATTGATTTGCATCGAATAGTTTCTTTCGATATCTTCTGAAATATCTCTCCACTTCATATAAACTTTGAAGAATTTGGTTCTGTTTCTCTCTTTCTACGCTTGATTAAAGCCAAAACTTAAACAAAAGCTGTCAAATTGCCTTAATTCAGTGAGTATTCGCTGGGTTAGCTAAAAGAGTAGGAGCAAGGACGAAAGAAATTCAAGGAAAGAAACGTAATCAGTTTGTTATTTTATTTAATATCAACTAATCTATTCTGTCTGTCTGTCTCTCTCCCCCTCTCTCTCTCTCTCTCTTTCTCTCTCAGTCTCTCTATCTACTTCTTATTCTGCTTTTCTGCTCACTCTGTGCCTATTTCTGTGTCTATCTTTTTGCTTTTCTCTCTCTCTCTCTCTCTCTCTCTCTCTATATATATATATATATATATATATATATATATAGTGGGATGAAATAATTGTTCGTACATATGAACATTTTTATTTCTTATGTTTCAAACATTGCCTGAAATAATATTTATATACATTTAATGTATAAGGATATATTCTACTAATATGTGTATATAAACTAAGCTTATAATAAATTTTACTGAGATTAATGCCAATTAATCATTTTCATGAGTGAAAAACGAAATCATACCATACAAAAACGCATTATCTTCATTTAATACTTTGTAGAATACCTTTTATTCGCTTCAAAAACCACTAATTTTTTCTTGTAGTTCTCAATTAATTTCTAGTAATAATCAATAGGTATTTCGTACCATTCATCCGGGCAAATTGTCTTCGCATTATTAATATTTGCTGGTGCTCTTTTTCGGATTTGAATTTTCCAAATTCACCTCAAGTTCCCAATTGGATTCAAATCCGGGGACTGACTTGGCCATTGTAAAACATTAACATTATTTTCAGACAAACACTTCTTCGTAGATTTAGCTGTTTTCTTGGGATCATTATCTTGCTGGAAAATGTAATCAGAAGGCAAGTCAAGACTTTCAATAGAAGACATCACATTTTCTTGCAAGATCTGTTTATACTTTTGGGCATTCATTTTACCGTCTATTACTGATACTTTGCCCGCACCTTTCGCTGAAAAACATCCCCAAATTATTATACTGCCACCGTCAAACTTGTTAGTTAGTACTGTGCTCTTTGGTGAGTCGGATTCACCATCTTTCCTCCTCACATCATTTCGATAATCATAGCCAAACAACCCAATTTTAGTTTCATCTGTCCATAATACTCTTTCCCAAAACGAATTTTCCTTTTCCTCACGCTGTCTTACGAATTTCAACCTTGCATCCTTCTGTTGTGTCAATAGGAGAGGAGTTTTCTTTGGTCTCCATGACTTTAGACCATTCTTCAGCATTTCCTTATTTATTGTTCATTTGGTTTCACTACAACCTGATGAACGCAAATCTTCCTGCAGCTCTTCACTCGTAACAATTGGATTTTGGTTAATCAGGTGTCCTAATTTTCTTGATAATCTAAGAGAAATCTTCCTTGGAGCTCCTTTTTTTTTTGTTTTTGTTTTTTCAACTATGTTACGTCTTTTAAACCTTGCAATGTATAAACCTATCGTAGTAAAAGGAACATTCAGGTTGCTTAAGATATTTCCGTAACCTTCTCCATCTTTCCAAAGCTTAACAATCAGTGCTTTTGATGAATTACTCAATTCTTTACCCCTTGCCATGATCAGAACCTTATCGCACGACAAGCAATTCCAGAAAAATCCGTTTAGGATTTTAAGACTAACTATAGTTACTGATAACATTATTGGAACATTCTTGAAGGCTAACTTTGGGTATTTATAGCATTATTAGAAAAATCTAGAAAAATATTGCCATAAAGTTGTTCCGTACGAATTCTTTTTTCAATCATGAAAATGAATGAATAGCATTAATTTCTGTAAAATTAATTGTAACCTAAGTTTATATACGCATATTAGTAGAAAACATCCTTATATAGTAAATGTATATAACATTTTTGTTCAGGCTATACTTGAAAGACGAAACATAAAAATTTTCATATGTACGAATATTTATGTCACTCCACTATATAAACGAGGGTCGGATGAAGACTTTATAGTCTGACCAAGATACTTTGTTGAAATGTAACCAAGAGATTTATTTTTCAACATAGGTTTGGTTTCTTTGTTTAATGGCATATCAACCTTTGTAGGCAATTTAATGCCAAAGCAATTCTCCAAGAAGAACAGTAGTGGTATTATTTAACCCATAGCTGGGAGGATTAGGGGGTTCATACCTGTGTCAAGGGTATTTGCCCGAAAGTAAACGTAATAGCGCGACTGGAATACAAACTCGCTTACTACGATTCCGCAGTCCATCGCTTTAACCATTACACCACGAGGACACCCCCTTTTTTCAACATAGTCCCCTTTGCAGACAACACAGTTCCCTACTCGGTGTTGCAGTGATTTGACCCCACTGGTAAAAAAATCCTCAACAACACATACACACACATACACGGATATGTATATATATATATATATGTACGTATTTATCATGTAATATATATATATATATATATATATATATATATATATATATATATAAGCTCTAACATTGATATAAAACATTAGCTAACAATACTTCATTATTTGGTCCTACATTAACTCACCAAGTAACCTAGTGAGAACCATAAACCTTCCCTATATATATATATATATATATATATATATATATATATATATATATATACATGAGGGGGGTGTCCTTATTTTTGGACTGCTCCGTATTCATATTTACAGTTTCATAGTTTCAATGCTGACGAATAAAGACTGCTTAAAAAGTATCCGATTTGATGGTATAATTTTCCACGAGAAATAATATACTCCCGAAAGCTTTGATTCAGAAGAAAAATACATTTTTGGGGAGTGTATTTATAGGCATTAATATAGGTTTACTTTGCTTTGCTTGCGTTTTATGGGTATCAACTATTGTAAGTTATTTAATGGCAAATCAATTTTCATACACATAAACAGTTCTTTTTCAATCAATTCAGTTTAACTTAAATACACATTTTTTGTTTACACACAGTTAAATGTTGCCAATTCAGTTTAGCGTAATTTGATCAATACAGTTTAGATAGGACCCTTTCAGGTGTTACCACTCCGGGCTAGAGTGAACCTGAGAGAGATGGCAATGAAAGGGTACACTGCATTCCATAAAACTCCATCAGTACAGAAGCCTCATTATCAGAGACTTTAGAGTCATAATCAGAGCACTCATTGAAAGAGTCTTGCCCCTGTTCAGAGATGCAGTCACTATATTCTGCATGCCCACCTGACAAGACCAGGACGATTACATAGATATTTAAAGAAAAAATGAGATTGATTTGAGTAAGTATAAATTTTACTGCCTAGCATCAAATTGTCTGTACATTCGAACTGGAGTCTTAAAGTCACTCACAGGCACTCTGCCTGTGATTGATGTATTACCAGTGCGTTCTCTTTAATTAATATATTCACCCCCGCCTTGCAACACAAGCAGGAGCAACATGAGGTCAATTTTCAAGCGGAGTTTAAAAAGGTTTGAATTCAGAGTGTTCATTCTCCCAAAACTGTTAAAGAGTCTAGTTGCTCTTATATTTGTTTATCCACAGGTAAAGAGAAAATAATTCGATTCATGCTTTTGCCAAGGGCAGTAGAGCTATATGAAATGCCAACAGTCTTGACCAGGTTTGCTCTTGGATCTCCGTGTCCATTTCTTACGACAATAACCGTTACACTCAAAGCACCTCTATTCTGTCTAATTCTAGTATTTTCATTTCATAGAGTATTTCAAGAAGCAGAATAATCAATTTGAGGGTTCATGATTTGTCTGTATACAGACCAAAGGTTCGAATCAAGAAGGAATCACCCATGTTTTTTTTTGTTTTTTTGACAACCTATGAAACAATGAAAATCGCTAAGCTTCAAGCGTTACATACAAATATATATATATATATATATATATATATATATTTACTAATCAATTATCTACCAGTATTCACGGTACAGAAAAAAACAAAAAAACCCTGGCCATATATATATATTCTATAGTACGCGTGGAATTTAAATAGTGCTTTTAAAAATGCATGCATTTTAGAATAAATAAAATACCTTAAAATTAATAAAAAATAGTTTACAATTCTAAAAATGTAGACTCTTTGTTTTGGCCACGTCTCTTCAGAGAATGAAAACCGAGACAGATACTATCATCATCATCATCATCATCATGTCGCGCCATCAGCATGGATATCCCTGACCCTTTTTCCCAACCCTTCTTTATCGTCCATTGCTTCAGGCTGGTTTTCAGGGTTACATCCTGTATCTGCACAGAGCTTCTGTATGTAGGTTTTAGTTGGTCGTACTGTCTTTGCTCGTCCATGTGATGGGTTCCACTGGAGTACGTCACTTATGAGATAGTGCTTACTTCTCCTGCAGTGTCCCGCGAGTCTGCTTCGTCTAACTTGGATAGTTTTCGTGATGGGTAGTAAGTGGCCGCACTGCGGCTGCTTTGTAGGGTGCTGCCTCCAGGACTTGTTCAGTATTGCGCATCGCGTTCTTGTGTAGTTTTTTCTCCATACGTTTAGCTAGCATCCATGTAGTGCATCCATACAGCAGTATCAACAAGACCGCTGCTTGGAAGAAACTGCGTTTCATTTTATCGGTCAGGTCTGACATCTATATGACCGATAGTCTATCGCTAGTTGTCGATGTCTTTGATAGTTGCGTGTTGATGTCTCTTCTCGGTTGATGAGACACTGCTTGCCGTCAAAAAATTACGAGGGGAAAGAAAACAAATCGAAAAAAAATACATCGAAAAAAATCGAAAAAATATTAACTCATCTAATTCTTCCTCCATACTTTTTTCGACATTCACTATCCAAGTCTCTTTTCACATATTTTATAAACTTGTCTGTCAAATTTTTTTTTTTCTCTGAAAAGACCTGACCGAACCGAACGGTCCCTTTTTTTTAGAATTTTAAGATATTCTGATTAATTTTAAAGTATTTTATCTATTTCAAAATGTATACAAATTTAAAAACGCAGTTTGGCACTTTAACAAAGGACTTTCCGGTGGCCACTTGCGTAATGCAGAGCTCTTCTAATAAATTGAGCATTCAGTAGCCTTTAAGCTGATATGTGTAAAAAAAATGGTGATACATATGCGTTAAAATCCATTTGCTTAAACTGAGTCACCTCGAGGTTGTGCGGTCGAATATCAGGCTGGTGAAAAAGTCAACCACGTTTCGATCTCAGCTTTGAGCAATTTGCTTGTCTGGCCACACTGAAGAGTTGTGATACAACGAAACAGTCTGTCTGTGGATGACACTATATATATATATATATATATATATATATATATATAAGGATAGATACTAAACGACCCCTTTTTCTCTTTGTTTACCTTAACAGTTCATGATGATATAGTTGCTTTTTTTATGAAGGAATTAATTATTTCAAAATATTTTTCATTGTTACCTCTGTTATATCGAGAATTTGGATAGTTAAAATCAATGTTCAGGGCAAATGCAGACCCCTAAAAAATGTCGGATAAAAAATGAATCATATCACTTGGCACCAGAAGCCCCCAGTAAAAGAGAATGCTGAGCGATACGAGAAATTTTTGTAACGTCCACGTTTGAGTTTCGATTCGTACAAGAACCCTCACATTAAATTGACCTTGTATCAAATCTGGCAAGGTGGGACGTCTGATAAATATTTTGTTATACTTCAACAAGATGGAGAGAAGTTACTCCGTAGCATTTCTTTGGACGTCTTTCTTATGTTTAAATATTATTTTTGAGATGATTTTTTTAAGTTCAGAAAACAAGTACCAGATGCTAGGCCAGGGTGGTTATTCACTTGCACACACCCGTGTTTTACCCCAAATTGTCAGCAAACCTTCAAACAACATCCTTTTAATATAAGTTTCTCAACTGTGTGAAAGTATTACTTACAATGTTAAAATTAATCAAAAAGTAAACATCAAGTCTCTGTTTTTATAAAACGTACGAAGTAGAGATATTACTAATGTTTAGAAATGTACCGGAAATACATTGTTGAAGGAAGAACTGGAAGAGTGAGAATAATTTAGATGCACACACTTGACTAGAACCTTTACACGCACGAACAGCCTCACATAAACAAACGCAAGCACATACACATATGTGTGTGTCTACTGGCAGCAAAACTCTTCTTTTTTATCATCTTATATGTATTCTCTAGCTTTCTAGCTACTTTCTTTGTATCAGGTTCCAATTGATAAGAAGTATACAATACGGCCGATACAAAAACAAATGATACCAGAAAAAAATCCTCCTAAACACGATCAATCGATAAGATCGAAAGCGCTTGGGAGCGGAACTAAGGGCGAATTCTCTATCTTTTGGACGCTAAAACTAACAAGAAAGCTGCTGAAAACATTTTTAGATAATAAAGAAGAAAAGTTTTGTTATCTTTAGTCAAACTTGTATAAACAATTTATATATATATATATATATATATATGTGTGTGTGTGTGTGTGTGTGTGTGTGTGTGTAACAGGAAAAATTATATATATATTTCCCATTTTTTGTTCATCCAAAGACGGAAAAAAGTAAATATACTAAAATAAAGATAGGTACTCAAAAATATTCATTTTTCATGACGACGGTGATAAGACGCAAGAAACACGTGTCCGAGTAAAATAAATTGTAGAAATTACAAATCTCATTGTAGGCACATATATATATATATATATATATATATATATATATATTAGTAGCAGCTGCAGTATCATACCGTGCTGAGAGTACAGATTTCCCTGACTCTTCCTCTCCACTCGTCTCACTCGTTCGTTGCATTGAACGGGTCTTCCAGACTACGTCCTGTGTCAGTACCGAGCTGCGGTACATAAGTTCAGGCCGGAACGTCCAACACTTGCTCGTTCATGTGAAGGAGTCCATTCTGGAGAACGTTACTAATGAGCCCGCCTTTACTTCTCCAGCAATGTCCCTCCTGCATGTCTTGTTCGTCTGAATTGAATGTTTTTTTTAGATGGGATATAGGTGACCGTATAGCTTCTTTTTTTTGGGGAGGATGTTGCTTCCAGGCTTTTTTCAGTATGGCTCGTAGCATTCTTCAGCAATTGCTCTCAAGCTGATTTCTATGCTCTTGGTCAGCGTCCATGAGGTGAATCCATATAGAAGTATGGACACGACAGCTGCTTGGAAAAAATGCGTTTTATTTAATCGGATAGGTCTGACTTCCATATGACCGATAGCCTATCGATAGCTGACCATGCCTTTTTCCTATCGCATATTGACGTATGTTGTCGAAATGGCTGAGGGGTTAGATACCATGTTCTAGCGTAAAGTTACGCAAGTTTTGGTCCCTGCTTTAAGCGTCTTGTGAGTCTAGCTACATTGAAGAGTTGTGATACAGCACAATTATCTGTCCGTGGATGACAATGTATACGCTTCCCTTCGCTTTGGCGAAGGAATAAACGTTTGCCACCTGCGTAATGCAAAGCTCTTCTCACGAATTGAGCACTCTGATATCTGATAGCGTAAAATGTAAACAATCAAAAGCTTATATATAGATATATCTTGAGCGGAAGTACGTCGTCAAAATTGTTGAGCAGTTAGATACCATGACTAGCGTAAAGTTAGGCTGGTTTCGATCACAGATTGACACGTCCTGCATGTCTAACCACAATGAAGAGTTGTGATACGACGAAACAATATATATATATATATTCATTGTCATCTACAGAAATATTGTTTCGTCGTATCACAGCTCTTCATATATATATGTGTGTGTCTGTGTGTGTGTATGTGTGTGTGTGTGTGTGTGTGGAAAGAAAGATTGATGACAAGGTAATCCAAGTTGAAGGAAAGATTTATTGAGAATCAAAGTCGACACTATAGCGTTTCGGTTCTAATGAACCATCATCAGGTCTATGAGGGATTATATAAGTGATTTTAAATCAACGATTGATTTTTAAAAGTGCAAAATACAAAAACCTTGAGAAGATTTGTATTACAAGAAGAATTTGGCCGTTTAATTAGTGAATCAGCTGATTAAATTAAATTAATTAACCTGGAACCTCACCATCAGATTGTTTAGTGTTCTATCCCGGACACTCATTGGAGAGGTGCAGTTAGTGTATTCTACAGCCCCAGCCGACTGGGCAGAAACACACAAGGATAGATAGATAGATAGAATAAAATAAAGAGAGAAGGAAACCGTCATAGATAGATAAATAGATGGATAGATTCTCAAAGTTATCTATATCCCAAAGAAATATTTTCCTTTGTAAAAGTTGATAATCTTTAAAACAGTAGTCATCAGAATATTAATTCGAATGAATCATTAAACAATCGAAACACACACACACACACACACACATATATATATATATATATACATATATATTATTTTTTTAAATGAATAGTTTGTAGGTAACTTTTTAAAGGAGTTTGATCACTTTTGTTAGTACTCAGTTCAATGTGTTCAAATATTTCTGTTTACTATTTGAACACAGATGGTTTTAAGTATTTCTCTCTATCACAAATAGATCTATTTACAAACAGTTAAATGGTTTCAAATATTTCATTTTAAAATGAATAATTCTTTTTATTATTACTCATTTGTTAGCACACAGTAAATTGTTATCAGGAATTTTTATTTAACACGATTAATTATATTTCATAATAATGATAATGTCTTGTAAAAGATTGAACAATTCTATTTGACCTACAGATAGAACCCTAATAGCTACTACCACTCCCGTTCAAAGTTGACCTGGGAGTAATGTTAATGAAGATATACTCTACATTCCTCAAATCGTAAGTCTATATTCTCATCATTTTTGAAATGTCATTACCAGAGCATGAAATGATTTCAAGTATTCTAGTTGAACATTGGAAATTCTATTCAACATTGTTCATTGGACTGCACGCAGTTAAATGAAACCTGCGTTGTAATAGCTATTGAAAAAGAAAGACTTCAAGTCACCATCGACAACAATCGCCAACTTTACTTGCTTATTTCACCAATATACAGGACCCTAACAGGTACTACTACTCCTGGCCTGAGTGTATCTGGGAGAATGCATTCAGCGTATTATAATTAAGAAAGATAATATTTAGAAAGGAAGAGCCAAGTTCACTGTTTTATTTAAGGCTGGTGACAGACTTTCTGAAAATAAATTTTGATAATTTTTCCGCTCAGATTTCTAATGTGTAAAATTTAGTTCTTTGGAGACATAATTATCGCATCATGTGAATCAATCATATATATATATATATATATATGCAATGAAATTAGGAAAAATACACAGACATTCAGTCCTATTCACTCATGTGGCACACACATACACACACACACAGACACACTTGAAAGAAATAGAATCTGCAACACGAGTTGAAAGCCTGAGAGTGGCTGTTTGCATTAATGCCCATAGAAAAATCATAAATCCCTTTGTCCTGCCGCTATGAGCAAATAGTAAGTTAAACTGGGTTCTCTAGCCTTAGTCATGCAACCAGTCTTAGAAAAGAAAAAAAATATTTAAAACTAGTTTTACTCCGCTTTAAAATTGACATTTTGTCACATCCTGCAGTTGACAGAAGGATTGAGTAAATACACTTATATATATATATATATATATATATATACAGACACTTTGTAAGTACACACATATACACACACTCGTACCATGGTACACACTCATACACTCATGTCATAAACGTACACTGAATTTAAGTTGTATGTTGTGTCTATAGTCAGTGGTCTGAGGAGATAACATTATCGATCACGGACAAGGATTTGGGCAAACCAATTATAGTAATGCGAAAATTAATTTTCAGATTGAAACAATGAAAATAGGTGAGATTTTCAATAACTTTCTCCTATTAATAGATAAATTATCTGGTTCAGTTAACATTTTCCTAGTGTGTCAGAGACCTAGTGACCAATGGGGTGGCAAACCGAAAAAATGTTCGGAAACCTCCGAACCAAACATTAGAAATACATTCTCTTCAATAAAAAGTTCATTTCTAATGGGGTGTCCTCGTGGTGTAATGGTTAAAGCGATGGACTGCGGATGTGTAGTAAGCGAGTTCGTACTCCAGTCGCGCTATTACATTCACTTACGGGCAAATACCCTTGGGAAAGGTATGATTCCCCTAATCCTCCCAGCTATGGGTTAAATAGTACTGTTCTTCTAGGAGAATGGCTTTCGTATTAAATACCATACAAAGGTTGATATACCATTAAACAAAGAAACCAAACCAATTCTAATGTAGTGATCGGCCCACGTTGTCAATTCAAACCAATACCTTCTTTTGATTTCGTTCATTTACTGAGGGCACTCTTTGCGACATTTTGTCAAACACATTGCCAAACATTCTGTGCATAAACTCCTAATTTCACTGTTGGGATCAGTTTGACTTTCGACGGTAACCATTCGTTCAGAACTAATCTAGGTGAAGGATAGTGTGCATCGCAGCAAATACGATGTTTGATACATTTTCGAATAGATCGGCGTGCCAACTTAAACAAATGTCCAAAGTGATATGCAATTATCATTAAATTAGCAACGATAACAATTCTTCAATGCGTGCCAACGACAAGGATTAATTAGACTCTCTCCCGCCGTCTGTTGATATCAATCATAGCTTTTTGTAAGTCGTCTAGACGACTTTGAGTGTCAGCACAGAGCTGATAAATAAGAGATTTTGCTGGTCGGCAAACACTAATGTGCCCATGCTTTGGAGTCAATTGGAGAGTGTGGAGTATGTGTTAGTTCTTACTTTTCAAGCGATGCCCAGCTTGTCTTACTTGGATGATTTATGAGATGGGAGGTCAGTGGCTGTACTTTTACTTTTCTGTACCCTCCTTGTACAATTTACGTTTAGATTTTTACTTAAGGCGTTTTGTTTAAATACAAATGGTGCAACTGTACAAAAGTTCTGACTTGGCTAAGATAGCAGCTAGGGCTTGCAAGAGGAATCAGCTGTTGTTCCTTATTGATGTAAAGTCAGAGAGAGAGAGAGAGGGGGGCACCAGTATAAATTGATCAGAATCCCCTGTGGTATAATTAATTGTTGTCGTCATAGGATATAAACACAGTGACCCGAGTTCAAATCCTTGTCATGACCGTTGCATTTCACGTACTTCAAATGCCCCCGGAAATAGTGTTAATCTAACTGTTCTCTCTCCAGCAATGGGTAAATAGTAGGGCTGACTGGTTTCTTCAACCATGTTATGGCAACCGGTCTTGGAGAAAGAAAACTTTGAATTCAAACCAGTAAAACACCGCTTTAAAACTGACTCCGTGTCGTATCCTGCTCTTGCAGAGGAGTTGCATAAATATACCTACATAAATCAGAAAACAATATCAACTGTTACAGAAATACACATAAAAATTTTTGAAAATACTTCAGTAATGAAATAAGGTTTAATTAGGTAAAAAAAAGAGAATAATTTCAATAATAGTCAAGTTTTATTCTACAATTCTTCATCTATATTTCTCGCTACTTTTCACCAAATAGGATTTGACAGAAGGTCTTTTTTTAAAGTGGGGAGTTTTAGGGAGGTCGGGCTGAAGCCGAGACTTGTGCCCCGTTGGACTATATTGGTCATCGTCTCGTTCGGTGAAATGTGAGCCAAATGACCCTGTGGGAACTTGGGCTCCTTAAGTGCAAAGTGAGTACGTCACAAATGCCTGCTCGTAGCTTGAATTAAAGAAAGTCTCGTAAAATGCAACGGTTGTCAATGATTTCATCGCCCACCTGAAGGTGACCCGGCCGAAGCCAAGTCCCATTCGACCTCAAATCTATCGTTGATCTTGGTTCAGAGTATTTAGTTTAAAGTTTCAAATCTTTTATTTGCCTTTATTTCACGGAATTTGAAGAAAAAACATTATTAGTTTAAACAGAAACACAAAACATTAATAATAACTCATTAATTGCCTTAGGCAAAACTAAAAAAAATGATGACTTTTGAAAATTATATTCAATATTATGGAAAAATATAATAAAAAAAATAAAACATTTCAAAAACCTAAAAACAGGTAGAATTAATGTCACAAAATAGAGGGTGCAAAAGAAATGCCTATCATATATTTAGACTGCCACTTTTGTGGTGAAAATCAACTTAGAAAAGTAGTAATTATAGCTCCATCTAGCTAATATCACACCAAATTCTTTGTTTGTTATAATTATGACACAGACCGAGTATTTGTCGCTGCCTCCCACCAGACACGACTTGACACAAGGTCAAAAGCCCGAAGGCCGATTAAAGTGGGGATAAAGGGGAGGGGAGGTCGGGAACGAGCCGAGACTCGAACCCAGCTTGTCTGTGCTGCTCATCGGCTCACTTAGTGCAATGTGAGCCTTATGAGGCAAGCAGTTTCACGAACCCAAATGTGGGTCCGGGCACGTATGCCAGTAAACGGCTTAAACAGGACGCTTGGTCTAGTGCCGTGCATGGGGGACAAAGGAGACAAAAATGCAGCTCGCCCACCCGAAGGTAGCCTAGTCGAAACTAGGTGCCTAATTAAAGGCCCCAAGTCTGCCATTGTTCCTTTTCCAGGGCCACGCTCCGGACCGAAGTCCAGAACAGGCCCCGGTGCACAACAGACCGGTGCACATCATGCATTTGATGTTACAAGATTGTGTTTTTTTTTTGTTTTTTTAAAGATAGGGTAATCTGTAATTTCAACTGAAAGCTTTTTATGCTCATTTAATGTTACATCAGAATGATGCAGTCCTGGATAGAAAATGAAAACTGTTATATTTTGAAAATTCTGTCAGGGACGATAAGAAAGATAAAAGAAAGACTGATTAATCTCTCAAGAAAATGAATTCACTTATTTTTACGAGTGAGCTTGGTGACCCAGACTGAAATACAATTCCTTCTCTGTTGTTTCCCACTTAGAAAACATTCTGTTCAATTTTGCCGATAAAGTTTCGCATTCAGACGATTATTATAGAATTTGGTGTTTGATTTAGACTGTTATGAAAATGGAAAACGAAAATATCGAGGAGGATTATGTAATAAAATTCAATAGGAAGGAGATCTTGGCGATCAAATTCTATCTTGTCCTAAAGGGTTTTAGATAGCATAAGGCATTTTTGGATAGCGTAGTTACCGAAGAAGAGGAACCAAGTTATTATCAAGCAGAAACTTAACCAACTCAAGAAAAGGCGAAAAGTAGTCGGAACTTTGACATTGAGGATGAACGGAGAGGAAATATATTCGAATCACCAAACTGTTCGTGACATTTTGACTGAAGGCCTGGGCATGCGGAAAATCTGTGGAAAATTGATTCTAAACGAAGCTGAATTTTTGTAAACGAGTTTTTGGGCCAAAATTGATACTGCAGCCCTTTACTGTGTTTCAATGTTTTTTCTTTCTTTTTTTTTCTTTTGTTTTTACTTTTTTTTCTAGTCAGATCTCAGCTCCGCGGTCGTAATTTGGGTACTGCCGAGAACATAGAAACAGAAAAGGTTACGATAATGTCCGTTGAAGACTTCCAGTACAGATTCGAGGAGCAAAAACAATGCCGTGAGTTTAAGTGGTTTCATAAGTGGTCAATTTAATAGAAGAAAAAGTTGGTCTCTGATTAAATTGTTAAGTGTTTTGCCTTCTTTTTTAATGCTTAATTGCTTTTTTCTTCTGATCTCGAACTGAAAATTAAAATGACAAAGAGAAAATGAAGCAAGGTCATCATCACCTTATCCGTAAAAGAAGTACTAAATATAAATTTAAAATAAAAGATATACTAATATAAATTTAGAAGAACATTTCCTTTCCAACTAATTTCCCGAGTGGTGTTCTCATTGTGAAACAGAATTTTCCCGTGAACGAAAAGAGACATCGTCTTTAATAAAGTGACTAAACATGAAAAAAAAACTGTCCAGTTTTGACTCGGTGTTCGTTAATTCAGTGTCTTTATTTCCCGGGAGTGCAAGTCCAGAAATGGTTATTATTTCTCTCTTTAAGTAGCCCCATCTCAATTTTTCTATTTCGTCGCTTCAATAATTCACTATCAACTAAGAGGTTTTTGAAGAATTACTTTACACTTGGGATTGCTCAGCAGATACTTGAATGGAGATTATGAAAGAACATTGAATATTACACTTCGTTTGTTTTACTGTCACATTAATTTTATCTTCATATATTTCAGGCTACCAAGACACACACACACACACACACACACACACACACACACACACACACACACACATATATATATATATATATATATATATATATATAATACATCGCAGCTGTACGAATTTCAAATCTATCAACAATTAAGAAATCAAGTTTGGATGATATATGACAAAACAATGATATATAATAAAACAAAAATCACTGTTGCTGAGCTTCTTTCATCCTATTCGTCATTTGTACCTGATGTAATCGTTTAGACACAAGGTCGAGCATGACTTCTAAATGTATCATGTTTGTTACTGCAGGTGAGTCAGTTTCATTAAGCTTGTTATGAAGTTCAGTGAGTATGTTGTTTTATGTTGTGAATCGACGTGATGTGACTCGATAAACGTCTGAGAACATTCAGAGAAAGAATGTTTTTTTTATTGTCCGATACTAGAAGGATCAACCAATTTAAAAGCAACAGTGATTGAATAAAAAGAAAAAAAACAAAAACGAAAACACACACACACACACACACACACACACACACACACACACACACACACACACACACACACACAAGCACAAATGCACGCACTCTGACACACACACACATAAACACAAACACTGACGATAACATACACTTGATTCATCATCAGCATTTATAAATAAACTTTAGAATCAGCAGAAATTATCACATAACATCTGTTAGTTTAAAAGGAATTATAAAGTACAAAGTTATATATAATAAAATATAAAACTGTATACATAATTATTATATTATTGTGAATAAATACTCAATGCATAAAAACTAAATATACTATATACTTAGAAAATAAATTAGTACTGCCCAAAAGATTTTTTGGCAAAAGTAAATTTTCCTTTAAATAAAACATACCAGGAAATTACTTTCTAAAGAATATCCATACAAAAAAAAAAAAAAATCAAAACAAATATCTTTTTATTTCAAGTTATCAACTACATCGAGATGCGTTACGTTGAAGAATGTCTCTGTGACTAAATCTGATGGAAATATAGCTGGTTAATTTTGACAGCTAAATCGCTGAAGATTTACGATCTAAAGAAAAGTTGCTGGCAATAAAGAATGAGATTTTCAATCTTCTTTATTTTCCTAGCTATGGTTAATATCAGAAGCATGTTAATGATATACCCCAACATGAAAGGAAAATACTTGTGAAATTTTGATAAAATTTTACATTAAATTATTCGTAACTCTTTTTTATCTTCTTAGGGAAATATCAGGAAGAACATCAATTCTGATGCATACAAGATATTTTGATCAGAAGGGACCTTTCATTTAAAAGTGAAACGGAAGCTGACTTTGGTATTTTATGCATTGAATCTATTTCATCAACTTCTTACAAATATTAAAATGTCATAAAACTTTGAAAGTCGACGTTGACAACTTATGCGACAAATATCTCTATATTTTAAGTTGAATTTTGATGCCAGTATCACTAGCCGATATAAGAACAACTGCGTATTAAGAATCAAAGAAAATAAATAAATAAATAAAGATTATTTTATTTTTGTCACAGAGATAATTATCCATATTTCATTGCTTGTGAGTGTTTCACATCACGACAATTTTAGGTTACGATCCTTCACTGGATTCTTCATGACAGCAAAACTTCTTCCGTCTCCAGGACTATTCTCAGTATTATAGCCGATTTTTATAATGATTTGGTTTGGTTTATGATTCTTCATCCGATTTCTAATTCCTACAGTTTTTTTTCCAAGTCTTTGGGGTCCATTTGAAACATAACAACTATAAATAGTATCGCTATCATCCTCATATTTCAAATTTTTTAGTTTTCTGGAAAGGTCAAAGTACGTGCTTATCTTTTCAGTATCGTTAATTGGAAACCGGTGATAAGCTAGAACACAAAATCCATTTGATGATCAGTTTTTCTTGTTAATTAACATAAGATCTGTTTTGCTTGGATTAAGTGATCTGTTTGTATCTTAAAATCGCTGAGAATTTTATAAATTCCATTCGCTAGGATTGATTCAATTTTGTACAAATACAAATTGATACGATAATTACATTTTAATTTGTGAATCAGCTTTCCCACCAAGTCGTGCTTTATTTTGTACTCCTTTTGTGTTTGCTTGCTGAATCTTCTTATTATGTTTATGAACCCCCACATATGGCCGAGCAAAAGCAGGACGACCAGCTAGAACATACATACAGCAGCTATGCGAGGATACAGGAGGTAGCCCTGAAGACCTGCCAGAGGCGATTAACGATAGGGAAAAGTGGCGAGAGAGAGTCAGGGATATCCGTGCTAGCGGTACGACATAATGATGATGATGATGAGGTTGTTTTTTAATAGCATTTCCACAATAGTTGATTATTTAAAGCCTAACCCTGTTTATACGTATATATATATATATATATATGTGTGTGTGTGTGTGTGTGTGTGTGTGATTTGTAAACATATTTTGTTGATAACATTTTTAAATGAGCCTGAGCTCGTTTTTGCACTCAGTTAAATCGTTTCAAGTATTACTAAAAATCAATCACCATTTAACTTTAGTCATTGGTTATAGGTACACGTAGTTTTATCTGTTCGGCCCAAAGATTGGACTGTATCAGGTGCAACCACTTCCGGTCAGAGTGGACTTGGGAGCAATTGCAATGAAGCAATACTCCACATTTTCCAAAACTCCAAGGCTGGATCTTCTCTGTTAGTGTTTAAAGACATATATTGGACACTCCTTGTGGGAAGAAGGTCTTACCCCTATACAGTCCGACTGAGCTGGTTTATTATGTGTTTAACTATTTCGTTTGTCTCCACATAATCTTCACTCAGTATTTTGTTGCGTATTATCACTTTTCACATTTACATAATTGATCTTTTTGTCGTTAGTTTGTCCTGTTATTAAAAGAAATTCACTTTCTCTATTGACATTCCACTTTTATTGCTATGTCCACGTCTTCCTGCAACTTGCTTCTTGTCCATTTTCTGTCTTTTTTTGAAGATTTTATTGGTTTTTATGTTTAGCGTTTCATTATTATTGCTGTTACAGGCTATTGTTATTAGAATTTCATTGCTCTTTTTGTGTATTCTTTGGTTCCCTAAGTTGTTGCATCAACGCAATCTTTAATGCTGGCGGATCCTCTTTCTTCTTCTTTTCTCGGCACGTATAGTATGTCCGTATCATTGAGTGGATGCTAAGACTTTCATATGGTTCATATGTCTGAGTTTCTCCCTCGTTCATTTAAAGAATTGTCCCGAGTATCTTACAAGGGGTCTGCCCAGGTGTTTATTTCTTTGATAAGATTTCAGAAGCAGAACTTGGTTTCGAGGAGTACTTCTTTCATATGTTTTTTTTTTCTTCAACTCTGATTGTTTGATGGCGTCCACTTCCAAAATTCCAAGATATTTGAAAATTTCTCTTTCTTCAAGAATTTTGATACTTTCCTGGTTTCGTAATAGAAGTCCTTCTGGGGTTCCCGTTTTCCTCTTTTTCATAGCACATTTTTTATACCATATTCCATTTTTATACGCTAACTATTTTTATTATATGTATTAGGGACTCTATTATATTTTCCTGTTTGGTAACTATCTTGATACCTAACATATAAATAACGTGGTTTATCGTTTCCTGTAATTTTGAAATTAAGACAAATAGCTGTGACGAGAGCGAATCTCCGAGGAAGATAACTCTCTGATAATTTTTTTTTTTTTTATGATTTGAACTCCCGCTCTCAGAATTACCCTCCAATTTTCCATGGCATTCATGATGAAATTTATGATTTTGTCGTGTATTTTGTACATTTTCCATCCCTCTAATATCCAAGTTTGCGTGACCATATCATAGGTGATTTTGTATTCAATCCATGCTATGTCTACATTTTTCCATCTTGTTTTGATTTCTTTCAGGATGTGCTGGTCTATATTTTGTAGGTCATTCTTTCGTCTTGTTCCTTTCTGTCATCACTTTTGTTCTTTCAGAAATAGTCCGCAGTAAACAAATGAGTTATAGATGTTTTTGATGTGCAGTCAGAATTTTCTGGATCATAAGGAAATATGTTATTGGTCTATGTTTGCTGAGGATAGCTCTTTTGTTAGGGTCCTTCTGCATCAAGGTAGTTTTCATTTTAGTTTATTCGAGTACTCTTGCTTCTTGTAGTCATATACTTAGTTGCTGGGTCAATCTGTCATCAATGTTCGCGAATCTTTTGAACCAGTACCTCTGTATGCCATCGATGTCGAGCGTTTTCCGATTTGGCATTTCCTTGAGAGACTCTTAGCAAGTCTACATGTATGTTCACTTTGCAATCTTTCCATTCATCATACAGTAATGTTCTTTCCGTATCCATATTTTACTCCAAAATTGTTTTTTTTTTTTTTCGGCATCAGATTGTTGATTTGTACTTGTACACTGGCCACCAAATAGTTTGTAGAATTATCTTATATTATTTTTGAAGGGTCTGTTTTTATTTTTGTTTTTTTTTTGGGGGGGTTGTATTGCTTGACCCTGTCTAGGTAGCTTTTTACACTCTCTTCTTTCGCTAATATATTTTGATTTATTTCTTCCATTTACGCAGACAGTTGTCTTTTAGAAATGCTTTTATTCGGTTGCTTTGGTTGTTGTTGCAACTTCTTCAGTTGTTCTCTCCTCATTTCTCTTCAGGCGTTTTTTTTTTATATTAGTTCGGATTCCTATAGGAGAAAACTATTTTATCACTGATTAGTTTTTCGCTGGCGGTGATTGTCTCGTAAAGTTCGGTAATATTGTCTGTTGGGATATATTTCTATAATTTATTTACTTTTTCGGTCTATACCTTGATTTTGGACTAGTTTTAATTTCTTAGGGATGGTAATGTAATTTGTTTACTCATGATTTTTTTTATCAAATCTTCATTTTTCCTGTCCTCATGTATTAACATTGGTGTTTTGGTGTTGCGATTTGTAATGGATTGGTTTTCAATAATCAGGGTTTCAGTCAATCTAGAGGCTCTCTTTGAGTATATTTTATACGATTTACCTGTCCACATATTTCTAGTATTCTAAAGTCAGAAAACTAACTTTTCTTTAAAATCAAACTTGCTTCGTCGGTAGGTTTTTGACTTGTATTAAATCTAATGGATTCTGTTCATAACTCCTTCATCTATTTCCTATGTCATTTTTACGTAGAATTGCTTTCAAAATAACAAAGTATATTCTTGTTGTCTTTTCAAGTCCATTTTATCTTTAGTGTCTCTAAGATGTTGCTTATTATTGATATTATTATTATCATTAAGCATGTGATGGCATGGTAGTTATTGCATTCATTGCTTCCTGTGGTTTTGGAAGTAGATATGTAACTTTTTCTCTGAACCAATCAGGCATTTTTACAGGTTCATTAATGATTTCTGAAATAAGTTTTGTCATTAGTTGACGTATGAAGGATAGGTAGTGGAGCAAAAATTTGTTCTTTTATCTACTTTTGGTTATTTTCCTTTATCTGTGTGTTGAAGTGTATTCCTAATATCTTTGTACATTTGTGGTTTATTATTTTTTATAAGTGTCTTTTATATCTTCAATCCACCTTGCTTTTTAATTACATTATTTCTTATGGCTCCATATATTACTCCGAAACGTTTTCAATTCCTCAGTCGTAGGTTTTTTTTTCTACATCAATTTCTTCATAGAATATTTTTTGATCATCAAGGAATATTTTGTTATATCGAAAGAATTTTGTTCATTTTTCATATCTTGGGATATACTGGGCCTTTAATTGGATTTTTTGCTTCAATTTCATTATCAGGATCTTACCAAATGATGTCTTTTCATATTTTCTTTTAATTTATCGTTCTTACATATATCGTTAAATATGGCTATTTCTTCCCTGTATCCTCTATTTCTTACCGTGTCTCTAGTTTCACATTTGGGTAGCGTAAAGCTATTTTCTTTATATGTCATGGTCACTGGGCTTTTTACTCTAGCAGTCGTATGAATTAGTTCCTTTAAAAGAGTAAGTTTTAGTATAAAATCTTTCAAACTTTATCTTCATTAGGTTGTCTTTGTTGTAAATCTTTAGTCGTGTTCTGTCTTTCATATAAGTATTTATCACCTTATATTTTCATTCTATTCTTATTTTCTGTGTAGTCTAAGTTTTCTATTTGAAATGGACTATTTCCTAATTTGTTGTTTTCATTTTCTGTTGCTGGAATTTTCAAACAGTTATTGATTTATTCATTTAATGCCTTCTGTATCTGTACATGAAGTATTTGTTGCTCCATTGAGATCCAATTCTTCCAAGTCGCTTTTGAACTGCGTAAAATAATGTATATATTTCTTTGCAACCATGTTTTCACCCACTTTTTCTTTGTTTTTATTTTGTATTGGATTTCGGTTATTAAGGGTTGAGATTATCCCGATCTTAATAACTACCGTAGAAATAAGAGGATTTGTTCGATCCCGACCTGTTTCATCATTGAGAGACGTACTCCCTTTTTATTTGTGGAGAGACTGATGCATATATGTAAAAAATGTGCATTTCATACACAATTTTGATTTTTTTTCACTCTTATTTTCAAAAGGTGTTTTTCTATTACTGACAGTATTAGCAAATAAGCATTCTATCATCATATTTATTAATAATACATAAAGAGATAATTTCTGTATTAATCTCCATAATTAATTCATGGGGTTTGAATTAAAGGATGTATGAATGTGCTCCCTTGAAAATATAAAGAAAATTATTATCATTCTACGCCTTTGATAGTTTTTTTACCCCAGCGTTATCTGATGGTCTTTCACTGGCGTCTCAGGGACAGCAACTCTCTTCATGTCTCCAGGACTCTCTTCAATATTCTAGCCAATCGTAATAATGCTAGAGTTTGAATAGTCTCTATATGTCTTCTTATTTCCAAATCTTCCAGTCCCTTTGCCATTACTTTGGGGATTGTTTCACGAGCACCAATTACAATTGTTATCACTGTCACCTTCATGTTCTATAGTTTTTTTTTTTTTAATTCTCTAGCAAAGTCAAGATATTTATCTCTCTTTTCGCTTTCTTTTAACTTTACTTGTATTATGGGACTGCAAAGTTCGCTATTCGGCAGGTTATCTCTTTTTTTGTGGTTGACTGTTACTACGTCTATTCGTTTGGTGACCTGTTTGTTTCTCAAAATTCCAGAAAAGTTTGTGCGCCTCATTTTCCTGGTTGGATTCTTAGGTGAGCACTTGTTCGTATGGTCAACTTTCAATTTCCTGCCCAATTCATATTGGATCACCTTCTTCACCCACTCGTGTCTAGCCTAATCCTTTTTTTGTACTATTTTGTTGCATTCGCTTATTATGTGATTGATCGTTTCGTCTGTATCACCTCATAACCTAGATTTCTTGTTTTGCTGTCTCCTATCGGTTTTTGCTTAAACATAGTTGCTCTTTATGGCATTGTTTTGTGATGCTGTTAAAAGGGATTCAGTTTCTATCTTACGTTTTCGACTTATTATTATTATTATTTTACTTATTTGAGAGTCCTTCACACCAGCTTTCGCCGATGCTTTTACACTGGTGTCTAAGTGACAACAACTCTCCTCAAGTCACCGGGACTCTTTTTTGTATTCTGGTCGATCTCAACAATGCTGTAGTTTGGGTGGTTTCCACTCGTCTTCTTATTCATACGTCCCTCCAGTCCATGTACCAATCCTTTGGTGACTCTACCGAGCGCTCCAATTGCAATTGGTATCACCGTCACCTTCATGTTCTATAGTCTTTTCAGTTCTCTAGCCAGGCTTAGTTACTTATATCGCTTTTCGTTTTTCTTTCAGTTTTACCCTGTGGTCTGCCAAGACGGCAAAGTCCACTATTCGTAAGGTTCTCTTTTTTGTTAACTTTATTATAATTATTATCATTTTCACTTTTCGAGAGTTTTTCAACACTACTGTTAATTGATGATCTTTTACTCGAGTATTAGTGATAGCAATCACATCAGGTTTCCAAGACACTTCTGGCCAATCTTCGTGTCTTCTTTGCTAGCCTTTGGATACCGCTCCAATTAGCATCAATTACAATTGGTATCACTTTCATATTCCACAACTTTCTTAGTTATCTAGCAAGGTCTAAGTAACTGTTTCCCTTATCGTTTTATTTGATGTTCCTTCTGTTGTCCGATGAGACGGCAAAATCCACTCGAAGACAAATTCTCTATTTTTGTAATTATTTCCAGCTCTGGTCTTCTGACTGAAATAAGATGATCTGTTTCCATCTTAGATTTTTATGAGTTTTTCACACCATCGACCACGAGTTTTTCTTCTTTTTTTTTTACTGGAATCTGAGAGATAGCATATCTCTACAGAACTCCATGAGTCTTCTGAGTATTGCAGCTGATATTATCTAAGTTGTGGTCTTGATTCTTCCCCTAATTTCCATTTCCTCCAAAATTCTTTGGGAACAATTCCAAGCACACTAACTATTATTAGTATCACACTGAAATTCAAGAGTATTTTTCTTTGTTCTTAAGCATGGTCCAAGTATATTTTCTTTTATTTACCCTTTGTTGTTCGTTGGAACAGCAAAATCTACTACACGGAAAGTTCTTATATTTTGTCTTTTTAATTATCCGGAATTCCGTGATTTGTTTGTATCTCGAAATCTCAGAGAATTTCATTCTTCTTCTTCTTCTTCTTCTTCTTCTTCTTCTTCTTCTTCTTCTTCTTCTTCTTCTTCTTCTTCTTCCGATTTCCAACTCTTCCAACCCCCTCTCCTAGCCTTTTGGAACCACTCCAAGTGCACCAATTACAATTAGTGTCCGCATCACCCTTATCCTTGTATTCCACAGACTTATTATTATTAATAATAATAGCAGTATAATGTAAGTAAAGTTCGTAACCTAAGTCGAGGGTGAACTGAAGGTTCCCTTTTCAATAGCAACAACACCGAGGTGTTGGAGCGGGCACAACTCTATTCCCTGGATTGCTCCACTTTACCCTTGATTCTTGCCTTATAATGATGAGTGTTAAGCAAGGCGGCATCAAGTAGCATTTTTGAGTCTTTGGTATGACTCAACTTAGGATTGAACCCCAGTTTCCCGGGCCATTAGTGAACACTCTACTCTATTAGGCCAGTAGCCCAGTGATAGTAGTAGTATTTTATTCGTTTATTTTCAAAATTGGTAGCGTCAAATGATGGTAAGTTTATTCAGTACTTCCGAACCAGGATTCGTATCTTTATTGTTTTGTACACGTACTGTTTTCCATAACAATATCAGGGTATCTTTGATTGGATATCAAATGACAGGTCTTCTCGAAACTCCAATATTCACCAATCCAATTCTTTATTATCTTATTTGTGCACTCTGTGCTGTTTCAATGGTTTTATCTTGTGGCTTTCAAAGAAAATACTCTGGCACTATTTTTCAGGTAGCTTACAATTTTAATTCTGTCTGTGCACCAACTGTTTTTGGCGTCTATTGGAATACTTCAATGAACAGTAAGTCTCTCAAATACTCTGGCAAGCTTCTTCCTAAAGTTACTATTGATTAGTCCCTCAATTTTCGTTTGATTAGTATCCCGTAGCTTTTTGGTGGAGATCAAGTTACAGCAAGTCACTTCAATATAAATGTCAACTTTTTTATACTATTTTGTACATCATTTATTTTTCAGACTACGAGTGTCTGATTGGCTTTTATGGTGACACCAAATCTGCTAGATATTGCATTACTTCTAAATATTTTAATCGATTGTATTAATGACGTCGTTTAAAAGCTTACAAGTTTCTGGTGATACAATTTTTCGGACCTTTCAGAAAATTTCTTTGTCTACGAAGAGCACGCAAATGATGATGGGTAAAATTCTACACATTGTGATTTGCAAATTTTTTTCTTCCAATAGATTTTGCTTTCGTCGAATTCCATTCTGTGGCCAGATAAAACATCATTATCATGTCGAGCCGCTGGCATGGATTTCCCTTATTCTCTCTCTCTCTCTCTCTCTCTCTCTCTCTCTCTCACTCCATTCGTCTTTACCGTCCACTTCTTCCGCAGGGCTTCTATGCTACTTCTTTTATCCGTGCAGAGTTGTTGTAAGATAAGTTCTAGCTGGTCGTCTCATACTTGCACGTCTATGTGAAGGGGTCCACTCTGGAGAACGTCTTTTATGAGTTCGTCCTTACTTCTCCAGCGGTGTCCCGCATGTCTTGTTCGTCTAATTTGGACGGTTTTTGAGATGGGAGGTAAGTGACCGTACAGCAGCTGTTTTGCGGGATGTTGCTTCCAAAGTTTTTTCAATAGCTTGTAACATTCTTATGCAAATACCATCAAGCTTTTTTTCTATACGCTTAGTCAGCGTCCATATGGTGCATCAATATAGAAGTATGAACACAACCACTGAATTTGATCTGGACTCGAAAGCCTATTTGTCATCACATAAATCGAGAATTACTTTACTTATTGCCACCAAATATTCAATGGTTACTATGAGGAGCGAAGAATATATTTTTTGTGTTATTTTTTTTTTAAATAACAATCCTATTTTTTGTTATGGTACCCAACCTGCGGACAGTAATGAACTCTTCCGTGACTATTAATACTGGGATCTGTCCTTATTTCCGGTGAACATTTGGCAGTCGGATTGACTTCAAACACTTTGTACATATGTTGTATTATACTTCGTTAATACACTTTGTTCCACGCAAACATAAGTTGTGTTATTCTTCCCGACCCTTTACTGGTCTCCAACAGTTTTTAATGTATAATGCTAAATTGACTTTATTTCTTAGTTATTTATTTATTTACTTTTTTTAATAGCCTGTCAAACCGTGTTGGGTTATTTTATGCCTAGAGGTTAGAGAATCGTAATCAGTGTTGGTTTATATTAACATCTATTCAGATGTGTACAAATATTTTTGATCAGAGGAAGGAACCTTTCACTTTGAAAGTGAAACAGAAATTGGCAGAGTTATGAGATGCACGAAAATAATCTCCATGGAGACTTTATTTGCATCCTTCAGGTTAGCTGAACTGACGGTACATTTTTGTTCAAATGTCAGAATTATGGGGAACTCAGTGAAAATCAAAATCATTAAAAATAGTTCAATTAGCTCACTACTCATTACACTGTGCGAGTTCATGTAACATTAAGTGAAGCTTAGATATGAGGCAAAGCCACAACCTAAGCCAAGCAGCGAATAGAAAATGAAAATTGCATTTAAAAGGTAAGGAAAAAATTCTGTGTACATCTGGAAGGTCTTGATGAACAGAACGATATGACCAATCAATTTTTTTTTTGACAGATGCAATGTTTGCCTTTTTTCATAAAAAAAGTAAAAAGACGAGTTGACTTTGAACTCATATGACATTTGTCTGGCTTTTATGTCAGGTAATAGAAAATAAATTGATTGGCGTTCACATGAGAAAACGAACGTTTGAATATCTATCCCCCTAAATCAAAGTAAAACTTTGATATACGTTGGAATTTTGTCAGTTACTGTTTTCTTGTTCATGGATGCATAAAATACATAGTCTGCAGCAATTTAAAAAAGAATCAGTTCTTGTTAAAGACTCAGATGTCTCCTCCCTTCTAAATTGTATATTCAAATACTTGAAAACGTAAAACAAAAAATAACGCAAAGCTACTGTATATTTTAGCGAGATTAGTAGCTATCGAGACCGTCATTTAAAAGGCACATTCGCTTCGAGTTTACTGTATTTTCTGTCATAAAAGATGCTGGCATTGCAATAGTATTTGTCTTACTAGAACCCACGGGGATTGATGTAAGTCCAGTAACGGTTTTGTTTCCATTAATAGGTTGATCGGGTTGGGATAGTCTTTCAACACTTTTTTTGTTTGTTAGTTTATTTAAATAAGAATTTTATATTTCGGTAAATACACTATTTTTCTATATTCTATTTCTCTTCATCGTTCATTTGGCATGTAAAACTTTTCAGTATTATATATATATATATATATATATATATATATATATATATATGTATATATATATATATATATATATATATATATATATATATATATATATATACTATTCGCAATTGCCTGTGATTAGTAGAAAATAAAGCAGTAATCTATGCATGAAAGTTTATTGTATATATATATATATATATATATATATGTGTGTATGTGTGTGTGTGTGTGTGTGTGTGTGTGTCTACATAAATTCATACGTACATATACATAGAGCACACACACACACACCCACACACACACACACATATATATATATATATATATATATATATATATATATATATATATACACTTAGTGCGTTTGTTGCAGACCAAATGCAGTATAATTTAGAGAGTGCTTAACATCTATGATAGAGATATCAAATATAATAATAAACAAATCTAGATTCGTTTCTATAAATATTTAATAGCATGCATGTTTATGTGTGTCCACTAGTTTAATGTTGTCTTTATACGACAATCATTGGCAGAAACATTTTATATTTTCCGACTGATGATTGTCCTATAAACATGCATGAAACCAGTGGTCGTAGATAAGCTTTCATGCTATTTAATATATACAAAAACTAATATATATATATATATATATATATATATATATATATATATATATATATATATATATATATATATATAGTAATATATTATATTATATATATATTGAACTAAGCTCCCCCCACCCACACACATATAAATATATATATATATATATATATAAGTAAAGTTGGCGATATATAAGTAAAGTCGAGGACGACCAGAAGGCTCCCTTTTTGAATAGCTACTACACCGGAGTATAGAGAAGGACGTTACTTCGTTCCCTGGATTGATCCACTTTACCCTCGGTGCATAACTTATATTGCTAACACTCTACCCACTGGTCAACATGAAAGAAGAACCACAGCTGAACATTACAGAGATCTGTCCGCAAAATAGGTCCCAAGAATGCACAAACTGATTGACATTTCCTAAACACTTCTAACACACTACCTCTTCAGACAGAAGCTTTGAACATTTTTTTCACACTTTTTTGTGCTTTTCACAGTTTTCTTTTTCGAAAAAAATGAGTTAAGTTATTACCAAAAGTATTGAAGCCAATTTGGTACTTTTTGAGAACGAATTTTTTTTTTTTTTGCTTTTTTTACGAAAAAATATTTTGTCGAAGTAAGGTAACCTCCATTGTGAATTGCTCTAACTACGTGAGACTTTTTCTTCTTTCTTTGTAAATGCATTTAACCGATTAGATCTGAGGAAGTAAAAGTCATCAAAATAGATATGATAGCCCAGTGTGTTTTTGAGATGTATTACCAAAACAAAACTCTATGGGATGAGTGTACTGAATAACAAGGGGGGTTATTAATTTATTATACGTTTCTATCTTTGAAAATGTAACTTCTACATGGGCCCTATTTGAACTTACTCAATGTGGGATCATTATTCAATAATCAAATACTTTTTCTAAATTTTCAACGTTCTTACTTACAGTTAAATAGTGCATTTATTCTTGAGAGAGGGATCACAATGATCCTCTGAGAAATTTTTAGATGTCTTGAAAACAGTACCTGTACGGACATTTGCCTCTCATCTCTCAAACCATTCAACTAAGACAAGCGGTACATGCTAATCACTTCTGTGGAAGTAAGAGCGAACTCATAAGCAAAATTCTTCAATGGACAACTATTGGTGGGCCCACTAGCTTTAGATGCCGTCTGAACATTTTATACAGAGTAATGCCCGATAGGGACAGATAGCGAGAGAGCATCAGGGGAATACGTGCAATCGACACACCTTGATGATGAAGATTAAACATTGATTAGATAAGGAATGTTACATGAAGCACTACGAATGGTGATTTGAAGATGACAAGTCTCAAGAATACACAGCATATTCGAAGAACAACCAGTACGGATTCCATGATTATCTTCTGTGTTTCATGAATAACAAAACTATTAATTCCTCTGTCTCTTCTCTCAGTAAATACGCTCTTCTCCTCCAGCGCGCCATGTCAATAAAGGCATCCCTCATTGTGAAATTATCCAAAGTAACCCAGGTTCTGGCATTTCTTCATAATTCTATCATACACAGATAAACATTATTCAACTCCTTCAATAAAATATTACAGTGATAAAGAAGTCTTGTTTAGATGAAGTTAAAAATCTGTTTTGAAAAAAATTATTTTGAATTTGACTGGGAAAATTTATTTGCAAATCGCATGGAAAATATTAAACTGCTTTTTAATTTCTGTAATGAAAGGATGAAAAAAAATGCCATTTAAAAATATTAAAGATGAAAAACGGCGATGACATGTACTTTTAAAATGTAATTGGTATCATGTGCATCGCCTTTTTTCTTAGAATATGAATTTCAATCTCTGTGTGTTTGTCTGTCTGTCTGCCTGGGGCTGCGTGGATTAATGGGGAAAAAAATAACATTTCTTTCTTTTTACCAAGGCTATGGAGATATTGAATACAAGTGTCTCTCTGTCCTGAACTAACAAACAAATTAACAAACAATCCATTGGCCTAATGAGTAGAGAGTTTGCTAATGGTCCAGGAGCCCGGGTTTCAATCCCAGTTAAAACCATACCAAAGACTCAAAATGGTACATGATAGCGCCTTGCTTAACATTCAGCATTATAAGTTAATGTTCAAGGGTAAAGTGGAGCAATGCAAGGAATAAAGTAGCACTTTCCCCTACACTTCACTGTGGTAGCTATTAAAAAGGGAGACTTCGGGTCACTCTCGACTATGGTCACCCACTTTACTTATATATATATATATATATATATATATATATATATATATATATATATATATATATATATATATATAAGGAAAACCAAGTAATTTTCACTCTAAAAAAAGGCATTATTTGTTGTGCAAAAATAGACTCTCGAAGCTGTAAGTTTTGGACCTCTATTTTTGCATTTATTGACCAATCGGTGCTTACTTTTTTAGTTCTTCGGGATTTCGTAAGCGACAGAATTTAACTTGCAGTCAAGGAATGAAAACCCAAAATAATATAAACATTTTCCCCTCCTAAATTGTTAAGATTTATTTTAACCAAATAGAACCATAGATAAATCCTGAATTATTACTATCTAGTTACGAGTCTACTTTAATCTTGTAATTAAGCAATAACAAAAAAAATATTTTGTAGATTTATAGATTCATTTTGTAGATATTTCGATTTTATTTCTTCGGGTGAAATCTAACAGTCTGTTCCTTCAAGTATGTATTAAATTTCAACATTGCTTAATTATTTTAAATTGAAAGATAATAGTATGTTAACATACTTACTGGTACTAACACCTGTGCCGTTTAGCATTCGTGCCGGACGTGTCTGGAATATCAATGGCAGACTCGAGGTCGAAAGGCCGTCGGTTTCGGATGGGCCACCTTTGGGTGGTCGAGCAGCATCACTGACACCTTTGCCAGTCTTGTATAGCACTGGACCCCGTTGTCCAGTTCAAGCTATAATCAGGCATAGGTGCCTGGATCCATGTTTGGGCCCATGTCCGGCTTGGGTCATCAGGTCCACATTGCACTGAGTGGGTCGATGACCAGCATAGTCAAGCAAGGCACGAACCTAGGCTTGTGCCCAACCTTTCCCACAATAATCAACCTTCGGGTCATTGACCTTGTGTCAAGTCTTGTCTAGTGGGAGGCAGAGAAAAATATCAAACTTACTCTTGCTAATATTGCCCTTTTCTGTTTTGTAAACTGCATCTGCTTACATATTAGTGCATAGATATAATTGCTCTCCACATAGAGACATACGCAAAAACCTTTTGCACACACAAAATATATTAACTAGATTTAGACAATGAAAACAGAAACAGTGAATGCATTAAATTGTTTTGTTTTTTTTTAATGTAAACGATGGAAAATATTTTGGAATATGATGGAAGATAACTCCGAAATCCAAATGGTGATAGCAGTAGGTGAGCGCCCAAGTTAAAAATAGAAAATATCAGCAGCAATCGGTCTATGGGCTATGATCGGTTGAAACAAAGTCAACGGGAAGTCGTTAAAGTGGGCGTAGAGTAGAAAATATAAAAAACGTGTTCAACACCGGCTGGTATGATGTAAATAATAAATTATGAAATATTTCGGAGTGCTAGTTTTCGGAGTATATATAACGTGATCAAAACAGTTTGCACTGTGAGAGATACCCGCTGCGGTTGCCGTAGTATGAAATCAAACGAGCAGCATTCAGAGAGGACCGTCACCGTCATGATCTTTGTAAAAACATTTAGAGATCTCGGATTGTACTTTACGTTATTGCAAATTTTTTACTGGCCTTTGAAACAATTAACTTAAAAATATATTTTGAATATATATATTAAATGTTTCGTGGGATGTTGCTTCCAGAATATGTTTTATATAGCTCGTAGTATCCTTGTGCAATAGCCGTCAAAGTTTTTCGCTGTGCGCTTATTCAGCATCCAAGTGGTGCATCCATAAAGTAGTATTGACACGACCTCTGATTGGAAAAAATTCCGGGATCTCCCCATATATTATGATTTATAGACAAACCTGCTAAAGTTTACATTAAGGGAATAGTAAATACTAAGATTAACTTAGTCTGGTACAAGATCTCAACCATGGAGCAGCTATGCAGACTGATCTTACTATATATTTCTAACGGAATGCATAATTTACTCCCTCCCTATCATACCTTGTAAAGCATAACAAAATAAAAACTTTAAGAGTGAAAGTGTGGTTCACTTTGTTAGAATCACTCTCAGTATATGTTACTTTGTTTACATATATATATATATATATATAGCAGCTGCTTCACCTGCCTCCCAACTCTAAAACCATCCAAATTAGACCAACAAGACATGCGGGTCCCTGCTGATGGTGCAAGAACCATCACATAAGTGACGTTCTCCTATGGACCCCTTCACACGGGCGCAAACGTTTAGAACGAACAGTTAGAACTTTTCTACAACTCTTTTCAGCCTCAGAATGTAGTCTGGGAGACCAGCCGGAAGTAATGGATGATAGGGACGGATGGCTAGAGAGAGAGAGAGTGTGTTAGGGAA
>CAUZXS010004578.1:0-32500 GCA_963585895.1 Sepioteuthis lessoniana | reverse complement strand
GACTGCAAATTCAAAATTTGTCAAATATGGCGAAGATATTCGTAATTGCTTCGTTTAACATTAAAGTTCATTGTTTCTTGAAAAAGAATGCTGATAATTAAAGATAAGATGCCGGAAAAAAATAAATGAAACCATAGTAATCGTCTTTTAAGAAAACAGAATCGATAATACGCATGATTTAAATCGGAGATGTTTGAAACATTTTCAACGACAATACAAGCTGCTTTCTATTAGATAATGACGAACAAAAGAGTTCCCTCGGCCGTTCTTTAATGTATTAAGTTCAATCCTCGTTGGGAACCAGACCAAGCTAAGCGTTGGATGTAAGGTATATACGACAATAGCGCCTATAGTAATGACCGGTGATTAGAAAACTCACCTCTGTTTATTGATGGGGTGTAATGGATTAAATTCAGGTTTGCTACATCACAGTTCATTGGCCTTATGGATAGAGTGTTCGCCAATGTTCCGGGAGACCTGGTCGCGTCATACCAAAGACTTTTAAAATGGCACTTGATACCTCCTGGCTTAAAACTCAGCAATATAAGGTACGTGTCAAGGGTAAAGTTGAACAATCCAGGGAAAGGAGTAGCGCCTTCCCCTACATCTCGGTGTACTAGTAATTGAAAAGGGAGCCTTCTGGTCGCCCTCGACTACGGTCACCAACTTTACTTTACTTACATCGTAACATGCGAGTTCGAAATCCAGTCGATCTATTAACTTCACTTTCGCACAAATACTCTTAGGAAAGACATGAAACCTTTTATCTTTCCAGAAATGGATTAAATAATATCACTACTGTTCTTCTTCAAGAATCTCTTTGGCATTAAGTAACCCACGAAGGTTGATATGCTATTAAACAAAGAAACTAAACATGGAAGTTTTGAGTTCAATCTAGGGTCTGAGTTACAATAATTGTGAAAAAGGAAAAGAAGGCAGTATTAGTAAAGTCTACTCCCGTGATTAAAAAAATGGCTAAATTCGGAATTCTCGGAAGGTTACCGAATAAGATAAAAGTCATTAGAAGAAAGCCGCTGAGGGCAACTGCCGAAACGTTGTGAGTTGAACAAACCGAAATGTGAAAAGAATAATAAAGTCATATTAATATGATAACTGAATAGAAAGAATCAGTCAGCTACCGGGAGAATCAAGTCATCAAGGTAGAGAAAGTAATTTCTCAAAGAAAAACGATACCCTCTCTAATCATTCCATCTCTTCAAAACTCGCTACAAAAGAAAACAGTAAAACCTTTTCGAACTTGCAAAGAGTCTCGCCACATTCTGTTTTGGATTTTCCTTCCGCACACTTGATTATGTAACAGCAGGAAAAAAAACGAAGGACTTTTATCCGAGACGGACAAGGATTAACGACTTTCCGAAAATCAACATATACAGATAATCTGTCTCGGTTAATTCACTAAGCGTCCAAATTTTGTTACTCGTCTCAAGCGTCTATATTGAAATCTCAGTTTTGTATCATTAAGTTTCCCAAGGCAAAAACCACTTCTCTGCCAATCCAAAATCATATATCTCAACTATTCTCCTTCTTATCGCTCTAAAATCTGTTACCATTGGCTGGAAATTTGCTTATGGATTTTTTCTGCATTAAGGTGAGTTTGTTGCATATTCACTTTTGACAGAGCCGACAATCAGGGATTTCTGTGACAGGATGTTCCAGCAGTGTAAATGGGAAGACAGTTCACGTGGGTTGACCAGCGGAAGCAGATCCCGTGGATCACAACCGGAACCCAGGGTGTGATGAAATTATATATACACAGGTACCCACAAGCAATCAGAAGTCAGGGAGTCACAGTCTGCCAGTTGGAGCCAGAACTAAGTCAGGGCAGAAGTTGTGGTAGACACCACCCGTGGTGGGGTTGGGCAGCGGCCCTCTCGAACTCCGGATGAGAAGCTCTCGTTAAGGAAACAAATACGTAAAAACCTGAATAGGGAAAGGATCAATATAGCAGTCTTCCGCCTGTCTGTGTCTGCTTTCTTTGTCACTGTCTTTGTTTCCCTATCGCACTTAGAGAATTTTAGAGTTTTCAAGAAGTAATAAGGAGATATTTATATTTTTTAAAGAAAGTGTTATGGTCATTCATGTTATGCAACAATTTATTTTACATAAATACCTTTTCTACTGTAAAAAAAAATCCATATTATGAAAGAAAATGTGAACGATACCCACGCTTCTATTTACTAGAAAGGGTAAGTGCGATGAATGAATCCATGTATATTGGTGACTACACCCCTTCTGAGAAATCTAGATTCAAAGAAGCCCTGGGAGTAAAGCAACCGATTAATAAAGAGAGAAAAGAAGCTGTGAATTTGAATGGTGTAAATGTCATGTTGCTAGATTGGTTGGTTGGTTGGTTGAGTTTAAGACATATAAACCTTACCGGATTATTTAATGCGAAATCCTGTATTAAATATATATGATTTCTAAACACAGAGTTTGTTGGTAATATCTTAAACAAGTCAAAGCTCATTTATTTGCACTCAATTAAATCGTTTCAAGTATTCCTATTTAGCTTGCTCAGTCGGCTGGTGTTGTAGAATACATCCATTTATTCTTTGGTGAGGGGTAAGACTCCACCACGATTGTCCTGGTTATGACACAAACAATCTGATGGTGAGGTTCCAGTACTGCTAGAGTTTTGGAGAATGTGGAGTACCCCTTCACTGCTATCTCTCCCAAGTCCATTCTGGTCCAGCGTTGTAGCAGTTGATAGGGTCCTATTTATGGATCAAATGAACCTAAAAATCAATTTGGCATTGATAACTTACAATGGTTGATGTACCATAAAACCAAAAACAACCCATACTCTCTCGCATGAGAGTAACCATTTGCTTGTGCACAGTTGAATGTTTTCAAGTATTGGTTTAGTTTCTTCGTTTAATGCCATATCAACCGTTGTAGGTTATTTGTGTTATATAATTACGGAGGGATTTTTTTTTATATTATCATTTTTCGTTTTTTATATTATGCCCTTCGGTTTAGTTAGGATGAGAACCTTTCGGCTTTGTGCATGGGTTAGTTAGGTGCACACATTGAGTGCAGGTGTTCACGCGCGCGTGGGGAGGATGTGACAATCACAGATGTCACAATAAAAATCCCAGTTGGAAAATGCGACTGGGGATGGGAATGACGTCATGCCCGGAACCGATGGGCGAAGGATTTTGGAATTTGAAGAAACAGTGATTTGAGATTTGGACTTAGAGGAAGCAAGTTGATTTTTCCGGACTTCGCCGAGGCCAGACCAGTAGTTTGCGGCAGGGTGCCGCACGTGGTGGGGTCAAATGGAAAAGTCAGCATAGTAAGAAAATGTGTCTCTCTCTCCTCATGTTGAAAAACGTTAAACTCAGAAGGGCAATAAAAAGTTTTGTACCCGAACTAATTTCGTGTTTGTTTTTTTTATTCCTATATGCGTATGAACATTATGAACGTTTTATGCATGTGAATATCTTGGTCGTGTTTTGGGACGTGGATATGCTACATTTGATGCCAAAGCTATTTTCCTAGAAGAACAGTAATGGTACTATTTAACCCATAGCTGGGAGGATAAGGATGGTTCATACCGTTACCGAGGGTATTTGCCCAAAAGTGAATGTAAGAGCGGGACTTGAGTACGAACTCGCTTACTAGGATTCCGTTGTCCACCATTTTAACCATTACACCACGAGGACACCCTCTTTAAAGTATTGTTGTGTAGCACTGACAATTTGATTTAACATCTGTCATTTGTTTCCACGCTGTTAAATGGTTTTACATATACATACATGATTTGCAAGTGAATAGTAAGGAGGTAGTCTTATTTTTAAATTAGAGCTAATTTATTTGCAAATAATTAAGTATTGCAATCATTTGCATACAGTTAAATGATTTCAAGAAGCTTTATCTAAAACTACTAAGTCTATTTAATATTTATCATTTGTTTGTTCATAGTGAAGCGGTTTAAGTATTGTTCACACTAATAGTATTTGCACAAAGGTAAATGGATTCAAGTATTGCTATTAAATACCAATATTTCTATTCAACACTCGATTTATTTGCATACCGTTTAATGGGTCAAACTATTGCTATGTAATAAAAACAATTCTATTTTTTTCACATAGTGAAATGATTAAACACTTCTATTTGACACATGAATGGAACCCTACAGGTACAACCTTTCTGAGTCAGAGTGGACATGGGAGTAATGGCAATGAAGGGGTACTCGATATTTCACAAAGTTCCATAATAATATTCATATATATATATATATATATATATATACATATATATATATAAACGCATATTTTTAGGTTGAGTCAAATTCTGTTATATATATATATATATATATATATATATATCAGAATTTGACTCTCAGTGACCCTTAAGAGCTTAATTTGCCATAAAACCCAATCATCATCAACCTAAAAATATGTGTTTACAAATTATATATATAATATTTGTGTAAAAAAGCTCTGGCATTAAATAACCTATAGAGGTTGATATGCCATAAATCCAACCAACCAACCAAAGTTCTAGCATTATTGGAGCCGCGCCATGAGATAGTTTATAGTTTTATCCAAGACACTCGTTAGTAAGGGGTCTTACTCCTCTGCAGAGATGCGCTCGGTGTATTCTACAGCCCCAGCCAACTAGGCTCGTTGGGTTGGAATTGTGAAACATTATGGAAAATTTAGCAACGACGATGAAAGTAGTGCAAATGAAGCAATGAATAATTGTAGTGAAATCTCTAACCAGAAATTGAAAAAGCAAATTAGAAGTGAGAGTGGTCGAACTGTTGTGGGCTGGTTGGGTTGGCTTGGTTGATTCATAAGTTTGTTGTTTCGTTTGTTTAAGGCCTTATCATTACTGGTTATGTTATTCGAACCCGAAATTTTTAAGCAACAATATAGTTTCCATTAAATAATAATAATAATAATAATAATAATAATAATAATAAGAAGAAGAAGAAGAAGAAGAAGAAGAAGAAGAAATGGTGCTCTTGGTACAGTCACCAAAGGATTGGTACAAGGACTAGAGGACTTAGAAATAACGGGACAAGTGGAGGATTCCAAATTACAGCATTGTTAACATCGGCCAGAGTACTGAGAAGAGTCCTGGAGACTTGAGGAGACTTACTGTCACTAAACTGCAGTAGAAAACCATCTGCTAACACTGATGTGAAAAACTCACAAGGAGTAAAATAATAATTGTAGATTAAAATTTAAACATACTACAAACTGGTATATGCCCAAACCAGAATCTGTCCTAGAAAATAAGATGTACACAATTCTCTTGGACTTTGAGATAAACATGGGTTACTTAATTTTAGCTGGAAGGCTAGATCAAGTATTAACAAGAAAAATGACTTGTGATATGGGGGATTCAGACTTCAGTCTAGGAGCTTTGGAAAATGCGTAAAACCTCTTCATTGTCATCACTCCCAGGTCCACTCAGGCCAAAAATATTAGCACCTGACAGGGCCCTTACTTTAGGTTAAATGGAACTGTTTGACATTTAAACTGAATGCGAACAAATAACTAATGCTAAATTGAATGGTTATAAACAGAACACTAAGATTATCTATCTGTGTAGAAACAACTGATGTTTAATTGAAGTGTTAGTGATGTATAACAATACGTAGAACTATTTCACTGTGCGTAAACCAATGAGTAATATTAAATAGAATAATTAGTGTTGAATAGCAATATTTAAAACCATCCAACTGTGCCCCCAAAAAATCTTAAACCCGTTTGAGAATGTTATCAACAAAATGTGTTTACAAATCATATATATTCAATAAATATATGTATAAAGAGGATTTGGTATTAAATAACATACAATGGTTGATATGCCATAAAAAGCAAAAGAAACTAAACCAAAAACAATATAATCATTATATTATAGTTACATATTGTTTTATAGTATAATTATTTCTTATTAGTTTGACAATATTTGAAGTATATTTAACCAGTGAAAATCAAATCCACTTGCAATGGTCCATTCGATGTACACGAGAAGTATTTTACAAACTGTAGCTTTGCTCAAGGTCAGAATTATAATTCACTTAGTGGGAATCGAACTCACTACCAATAGGCTTCTCGTTTAGCTGTTTATTATAGCCAAGATATTTTGTTTAATTTATTCAAAGAACATCCTAGGCTTTTTGTTTAGATGCGACTCATGGACCAATGAGTGTGTCACCCAATGAGAGTCGAACTCACTCATGAAGATTTTCTTGTCGAACTAGCTAAACATTACTCCACAAGAGGTGCCCTTGCAAGACTTCAGGTAGGAATAATTTACTATGGTTTTGCTTAGATGTGGTTCAAGGACCAATGAATGGGGGACTCAAAGAGAATGGAACTCACTCGTGAAGGTTTTCTCGTCTCGCTTGAAAATTATTACACCACACGAGGAGCTCGATCTCTAATGTTTATTATTACTAATAAAAGCAATGATATTTTCATAATAATTTCGACTCCACTTTGATAGTTACACAATTTTAAATCGTGTTTTGAAATAATGGAAAGTTTTAGCTTGCAGCATTCTTTCGTTTCTCTAACAAAGGGAACAGGTGTTACAAATAATAATGATAAAAATTATAATAATTACTAACAATAATAGGATGGTTACACATGGAAACATTCAAAGCACGAAGATCAAGTTCCGTTTTCTAAATGGATTTACAAAATTCAGATCAGTGTGCTTCATACGGAAAAGCTTTTAATTAAAATGAGACCGTTAAGCAGAAAGAAAAAAAAAACATTTCCGAGAGTGAATTTGCGAACAATATCTTTTTAGTAAATAGTTGCGATTCCATTTAAACAGATTGATTGGCTATTATTGCAACGATCAAATTGCAGAGCGCCGATACGAACTTCTTTATTAATGTTAGAGAAATGAATTGCGTATGCTGTTTATTGTTCATCATGTTAACTTCTGTGTTCTTACTTTTAACCTGCGATTCCTACCAAGTGAGATCCAAACTGTATCAAGATAGAATATATTTTTAATTTAAAAATTTAAATGAAAACATCTAAGCTGCTGAGCAAATGATATAATAAAATTATGATGTCTAGAGATTTTGACGAGAGCGTCAATTCTGGATACTTTTTGATCCGCAATTTTATTTCGTTTTATTTCATTTTATTTTTATCTGCAGTTTTCAGTGAATCAGGACTGTTCAAATGCTGAACACACTCAAGAGTCTCAACTTAAAAATATTCTTCTTAGGAAAAGTGGAAATTTGGAACAAACTTTTAAAGGAGATTTAAAAAAAGATTTACAGGATATCACTGTGCTTTTGAACAGGAAATTTTCATACTCTCTTTCAAGTTATTATAACTTCAACAAAACTTTCTTTGTTCAGGTTTAGACTGTGTATGTAAGACTGTAACATACCCATGATACAGATATGTGAAACGTACATAGAATGTTCCTAACATATTTACATAGAACATAGGAATCCCGAAACACGAAAAACACTTACAACTTCTTAGTTCAGGTACGAAACTTTTTATTACCTTTGAGTTAAAAGGTTTTTCGACATAAGGAGAGAAATACCATCTTTCTATACTGACTTTTCCATCTCCCCAAACCACGTGCGACACCTGCCACAAGGCCTCGGCGAGCGAGCGAAAGTCAAGCTTCTTCCTCCGAGGCAGAACTCAACTAACTCACTTTTCAAATCTCAGCCCACACTTCCAGTGAGTGACGTCACTCACGTCCCTGGTCACATCCGCTATCTGGTATTCTTATTGTGACATCACTGAATGATACGTCCGCTCCGCCCGCGCGAGAACACCTGCGCTCAAGTTTGCACCTAACTAACCTATGCACTGAGCCAAAAGATTCTCAGCCTAACTAAACCCAAAGGCAAGATATATAAAACGAAATCCCTCGGCCATTATATTACAAGACTACATATCTTTAAATTTTTTAATTCATAATTTCAAGATATTTTATGGCACCGGGTTATTTGACTAATTTCAATATTATATACAATCGAAATAATTATTTAATTCCTCATATCACTGATAGATTATTTCCATCAAATAAATTCATTAATTGGCTGTTTGATTTCATGCTTATAACACTACACTATTATATATTTTTTCAAGTATTCTCAGTGTAAAAATCATCATCATCATCATCATGAAGTTGTACTGATAACACCGAGTTCCTCGACTCTCTCTCTCACACACTATCCATTTCTATCGTCCATCCCTCTAGACAGGTCTTCTAGACGGCATCTAGTATCTGCACAGAGCACATGTACGTAAGTCCTTGATGTAATCAATATATGAATTTTACTGACAGAATCGGTTCATTGTATGAACTTGTAGTTCTTACTCATATCACATACGGGTCTTACTCATATTACATACGGGCCAAAAGATGGTTATTATTGAAGATTAAGCGCTGCAGTCAGTTTTATTAAAGGTTAGGATAATTGTTCGCTTTAAAATGATGTTTAAGTCGTTTTTTTTTTTATCGTTAATTTACCAGGGAATACTTTTTTGTTTACACCGAGCGTGGCATGCAGATGGCAACTGTAGATTTATTTAGATATCTCAGATGCCCCCACAAAAAACTTTAGAAATTAGTAAATATTCGATTATAGAGAAGTAGCCTAATTTATCTTTTCTTTGTTTTGTTTTTTGTTTGTTTTTTGTTGTTTTTTTTACTCCAGATGACCTTTGAGATTAAATGCGATTCAACACCTGGCGTCGACAGAAAGCTTCTAAGCCCGTATAGAGGGAAAGATAACCTTCTGAATTTTGTGAGGATTACCAAGAGGGTGAGTAACTTCTGTAAGACCGAGACCAATTCTCAAAAAGGCAGACAGTAAGATATTGAAAGTGAAAGAAAAAAATCTCGTCTAAAAACCAAAGCCGGACAATCATCGATTAAAACATTCACAGGTGTTACGCTAATTGTGACAGTAAGTAGAATGATTTTGGCGGGTGCTAAAGATTTATTAGGGGAATGGTAAATTGTATTTTTTTTTCAGAAAATGAGGTTGGTTGGTTGGTAGGTTGGTTGTATTTTTACGTTCATTCAATGCCGAATTAAATTTCAAAAAATTCTATTCAGTATAAGTATAGTCTTTGTTTACAAACAGTTTATTGCAAAAACAGTTAAGTTAAATGACAAAAACAGTTCTATTTCAAACAGTTCAGTTTAGCATTAGTACGCAATTTAAATATCAAAACAGTCCTTTTTCACACAGTTCAGTTTAGCATAAGTTCAATCAGTTCGATTCGGTCCAAAAGCTATCACTCCGGGCCACAGTGGACTTGGGAGAAGTGGCAATAAAGGGGTACTTCGCATTCCTCAAAGATCCTGTATAACTGGAACCTCCCCATCAGATTGTTTAGTATCATATCCAGAAAATTCGTTTGGGGGATCTTACCCCTCTGCAGGGAAGCACTCAGTGTATTCTACAGCCCAGCCGATTGGGCAATAGAATATAAGAATGCAAGAAAATAAGATTGATATTCAACTTGAAAAAACATCATGCAAGTGTTCATAAAATCAACTTGCAAGAATTGGTTTGGAATTCACTTTCTTTGCATAAATGGATATTACTAAAATAAATTTGTAAGAAATTTTTAAAAAACTTTTTTCCAGCTTATGAAGTATTTTTGTCCAAAGAAAAGTTGTACCAGAATTGGAAAGACATATATATCAAAATTCCCCCACCCAAAGGCATGGGTGGGTAGCCTTAATTAGCCAAGCCCCAATATTATGACTTGAGTGTGTAAACAATGGGAATGCATGGCGTAGGAATGTACCCTCCCCATAGGTGGACTGAAAGTGTGATTGGTTAGCCAATCAAAATGTTTATTTTCAGATGAAACGTCTATCGAGAGTTGAATACGAGAAAGAGACTAAGGAAGAGACAAAATAATTCTCTCCTAGACGCTAAAACGTCTCTCCAGGAAAACCAAATATCTCAAAGTTCCTGAATTCAACAACCAGCACTGATAACTGCAAAACAAAATAGCACCAGTCGAATCACCGCAGTCTTCTCTTTCCAAAAAACAAAAGTGATATATTTTTGTTGCACAATTTTGTTTCAATAAACATTTGCTGATGAGATTTTCTTGCCTTTTGAGTTGCTAACACCCGGCAATCTGTTTCGATCAACAACCAACCAATGCAACGGAAAATTTCCAATGAAGGCACGTCAAGTTGTGTACATCATTGAAAACACTACGTAGGTACAGAAATATTGAACGAGTATCTCGCCGGAGTCCCATGAGGTAGTAACACAACTCGGTTATCTCATCAAGTACAATGACTATCATAGGACCGCATAACAATTTCTGAAAGTTTGATTGAAATTAGACTAAAAATGTCAGAGACTCGGTGAAACGAATTAATGGACATTTAGTGAATTAAAATAAAATTATGGGAATGTATTGCGAATATTTTTACAATAGAAGGTAAAATAGGCAAAAAAGAGATGGTCACTTGCCAGCGTTATTTCATGCGAATTTTAAATCCATTGCTAATTTTATAACGAAGCCACATCAATGAATCCATGGTACAATGACAAAATGAGTATATTACATATTTACAATATAATATTATCCCCTTGCTAATGTGCTTAACACAAATTCACTATATATATATATATATATATATATATATGTGTGTGTGTGTGTGTGTGTGTGTGTGTGTGTGTGTGTGTGTGTGTGTATCAGAAAAGTAAATTTTCAGATAAAAATTCAGCTGATGTTTCAACATACGAACTTATCAATCCTCTCTATATCTGTACATACAAACCTAAAAGAGATTACCATAAATGTGCAATTTAAGTGAATTTACTATAATAGATTCTTATGGAGGCGTGCGCAGGTTAAAATGAATTTAATATGCCAAGCTCAAATCTGACGGGGCTGTTTACATTTCACTCCATGCTAATACCCTTGGGAAAGATATAAATCTAGCTCTTCTCACACGCACACATACACACCCAGCAATGGATAAATGGAGATATCTAGGTTCTTGAACAGCCACCTGTTTAAGAGAAGGTAAGTTGAACTCAAAGTATACTCTTAAAACATGAGTTAGAGTCCCATGGTACAGTTCGAGGCTTGGCTAAGTAAATAATAAATAGAGGATATACAATAAATATAAACATCCCCGTCAGCTCAAGCCTGTTGAGTACGCCGACTGCCTCTTTGCAGAGGAGTAGGATATCTCCAATGAAAGTCTGGGAGAAGTATCTAAACGGCATCTAATGATGAAACTCCAGTTCTGAAAGTTTAGGGAACGTGGAGTACTCCTTCATCACCATTACCCCTAAGTTTACTTTGACCTGAATTGATTGTACTTGCTGGGTTACGTCTATCTGTCAAATAGAAGTGTTTAGTCATTTAATATACTTGAAATAATTTAACCGTGTGCAAACAAAGGATTAACATTGAATTGAATCATCATAATTTGATAGCAATACTTAAAATTGAGTGAAAACAAATAATTGACATTAGATTAAATCATAAGTATTAAATAGCAATTCTTGAAGCCATTAAACTGCGAAAAATAGAAATATTTGTGTTAAATATCAATACTTGAAGTCATTTAACTGTGGGAAGTAGGATTATTTGTGTTAAATAGCAATACTTGAAGTCATTTAACTGTGGGAAATAGGATTATTTGTGTTAAATAGCAATACTTGAAGTCATTTAACTGTGGGAAATAGGATTATTTGTGTTAAATAGCAATACTTGAAGCCATTTAACTGTGGGAAATAGGATTATTTGTGTTAACTAGCAATACTTGAAGCCATTTAACTGTGGGAAATAGGATTATTTGTGTTAAATAGCAATACTCAAAGCCATTTAACTGTGGGAAATAGGATTATTTGTGTTAAATAGCAATACTTGAAACCATTTAACTGTGGGAAATAGGATTATTAGTGTTAAATAGCAATACTTGAAGCCATTTAACTGTGGGAAATAGGATTATTTGTGTTAAATAGCAATACTTGAAGCCATTTAACTGTGGGAAATAGGATTATTAGTGTTAGATTGCAACTAGGTTCTTCAGCCTTGGTGAGGCAACTAGTCTAGGAGAAGGAAAACTCTGAATTCAAACCTGTTAAACTCCGCTTAAAAAAATTGACTTTGTGTCATATCCTGCCCGAACGGAGCGGGTGGTAAATATGGTTAGAATGCAACACTTGACACTATTTAATTCTTAGAAAACCATAAATAGCAATACTTGAAACCATTTAACTGTGTCCAAACGAATGAGTCCTGGCTCGTTAAAGAATGTTGACTAAAAACTGTTCCCTAAAAAGTATTATAATAGAAGTATATATTTGGCAAGAAAATAACCATCAAAGGAGGATAACTATGACTTAGATTTTAAAATAATCAACACTGAAACATGGATTCGGTTTTTACGCCTCATATACTTTATCTTATAAAGAGACTTTTACTGCATGGCTTACAAAATGATTTAACAAAACTTTTTACGAAATTGACCTGTAAATAAATTGAAAACTCAATACGATCGCACGGGAAAGAGCGCATTTAGATTAATCTAATTAAAATTTCTTCAAATGTCTTTTTCTTTGTCTACCTGTCCGTGACAGCATAATTCAAATATCGAAAAAGCTGAGACAATAAAATTTTCTGTATTTGCTAATGAGACATCGAAGAATTGCTGCTTTTTTAAAATCTATTTTTCATTTTTAGATATTTAAAAAAAATTTTCTTTCTCAATAAATAATATTTTTATACTGGAAATATCCTTTATCTTTTGGGGAGAGTTCCTGCTGCGTAGTGGTTATGGTAGTTGGCGAGTTCAAACTAGTACCCTTCGGCTGTATTTGAGTCCCCTTATTCTGTCTAGCTATAAGTTAAATAGTACCACTACTATTATTTTACAAGGGTGACTTAGGTAGTAAATAACCTATAAAGGTTGATATAGCATTAAACAAAGAAACTAAACTAGAACCTTCCAAATTTTAATTGATTTTTATTGAAACTTACTCGTTAATTAAAAAAATGTCTGGTTTTCAGGTCTTATGTGGATTATCAGTTGTCATGTCAAATTACCAGAGAATTGTTTACATCTCATTTTCTCGGCCATGTTCCGTCAAACCTTATCCTCTCGGATATTTCCAAGTTAATCAACTTTCCTTTCCATCGGTGCATCAATTTGTATTCTTTTTGTGCCAGTTTGTTTCTTATATTTCTTATATGATCACTTTTTATTTTTAAAACTTCCCCATCACATAACTTAACACTTGTTATTCTCAGGAGAATAACCAATTTTTGTTTTTAAATAATTTGTCCTTATGGCTTTATTTTGTGCTACTAGTAAAAGAGATTTTTTTTTTTTCTTCAGGTTTTGTTAACTTCGTATCCTCATCCAAGTGATATCATAGGTAATTTCTTTTCTTTGTCGCATGCAGGTCCTTTCTTTACCATTTTGTTTTCGAATTTTTCTATTTATTTTTGATTGCTGCTTTCCTGTTTGTACTGATTTTATTTCTTTTGATATTGTCATTAATGGCAGCGATAAATAATTCTTTATTTGTTCGTTTATTGTATATTCTTCGAATCCCTGAATTGATGTAATCTTGCAAAGCTCAATGTTAGCGAGTCTTAGTCATTGTAACAAACAGTTTGTCTATGTGACCCCCTCCAGTCTAAGGCCTTGTGCATCATCATCAATTTTATTGCTCTATGATCCGTATTTCTGAGTTCATATCTTGCCCATTTTAAGAGGGTCTTAGGTTATCTTACAAGGAAGACTATATCGGTATTCATTCCTTTGATAAGATTTCCGTCACTGAGTTTGTTTTCAAGAAGTTTTCCCTACTTTCTTCGTTTTTCTTTCATCTCTGATCATATCAGTGTCTAATATTCCGAGTAACTTGAAATTATTTTTTCTCAATCTTTTCAGATGATTTCATTATTGGGTACTTGGATTTCTTTAGTTGACTCTCCATTTTCTTTCTTCATTCTAAGCATCGTGCGTGTTTTAATACTAAATTACATTTCTGTATCTTATCTGTAGATTCGAATAGTATCTCTGGCTTTCTAGATCTTTTTATTTCTTGACAAATATCTTTATATCATCCATATACATAGTGTGGTTTATCTTTTTCTCCAACTTTACAAATGTGTAATCTAATTTGAATTTTCTTATATGATTAATTGAAACCATTGCTATAAGAATTAAAATGGTGATATCGAGTTTCCCTTGGAGATTTATCTTTGGATTATTAACACTGCTAAGATTTGTCCAACTGCTCGTTCTACTCTCCAGGTTTCTACAGCTCTCGTTATGAAGTTGACTATTTGCTGTATCTAGAATATTTTAAGACGTTTTATTATTCATGTTGAGCAATGTGAGTATTCTTATATATAATGTTTTCGAATGATTTTCTTTATTGGGTAGTCATATTTCTTTAGTTAATTCTTTTTTTCCTTTCTTCATTATATTGCCCAGTCGGTTGGGGCTGTAGAATACACCGACTTCGCCAACGAGTGTCCTGGATATGAAACTAAACAATATGGTGGTGAGGTTCCGGCGATGCTGGAGCTTTGGAGAATGCAGAGTACCCTTTTATTGGTTTTGCTAACAGGTCCACTCTGGCCCCGAGTGGTAGCACCTGATAGGGTCCTATCTAAGGGTCAAATAGAACTAAACCATGGTTTCCCGTGTTTACTGTTTTGCATTTAAAATTCGTATTCATGCTAAACCAAATTGTTTGAAATAGATTTGTTTTGACATTTAAACTGCGTGCTTATGCAAATCTGAATTACCTGGAATAGAACTGCTTTGATGTCTAAACTGCGTACTTATGCTAGACTGAATTCTTTGAAATAGAACTGTTATGACATTTAACTGTGTGTGGACTAAAAAATACTTATACTAAACTGAATTGTTTGAATCAGAACTGTTCGACTAAAGTGAATAGCTTGAAATAGAAATGCTTTTGACAATTAAACTGTGTACTCATCCTAAATAAAATTGTTTGAAATAGATATAATTGTTTGTATAAAAATCGATTTGGCTTTAAATAACCAACCAAGGTTGATATGCGACAAAACCCAAACAACCAGAACAAACCAAACCAAACCAAATCTTCATTTTAAGCGTTTTGCTTTATCTTGAATATTTCAAGAAATCCTATTATTCACGTTAATTGGGACAATTTCATTGTAAATAAATTAAAAAAATCAAAATTCTAATTAGAAGGATAACTTAAATTGTTTTGTGAAAATTGCAATAAACTCGAAATTTGGATTCGAATTCATAAAAAGTTGATGTTCTCAAATAAAGTACGTTTTAATAAAACCATGCATAAATCCATGACATTATATAGAACCTTTCTGCGAGAGGTAGTTGAAAACACTGATAGTAGACCTAGTTTTCAGCAAGTTGAAAAAATAACCAGCGGACAAACAAGTATATATATATATATATATATATATATAACTATCCAAAACTAGAATGCTGAAAATTACAGAGAAAAGATGAGCTGAGAATTGTAGTTGTGTTTAAGAATGAAGTTCAAAGAATCTTCGTAGACTACGTTCAACGATGTAATCTTCATTTATAGTAACATCGACAAAAGAAGCTTAAATCACTTTCTATTTACTTAACCAGTTTTATACTTTGAGAAGCCGGCGGAATCGCAGTCAGCAAGAAAATCCATAGTTTTATAAAAATCGCTTTTAATCTATGTAAAAAAAAAAAAAAGAATAATAAATCGTATGAGAGAGATAAAAACTTCAAAGAAATTTTGCATAAATGCGACTGCGAAATATGAGAAATGTCAAGGATCAACTAGCGCTACAGTTTTCATTTTCAAGTTTTATATATATATATATATATATATATATATATATATATATATATATATATATATAAATCAAGAATGATACAAAAATATTATAAAATTATATATATATATATATTAGTGGGGACGCATTTCATGTAATTGTTATCACCGTAGGAAATCGAATCGTTGACTCGATTTCAAATTCTGGACGAGGTTAATGTTCTTCCCAAAGACGTTGAATTTTCTCTTATCCCCCAATAATATGAGTACAGAATGCAGGAGAAAAAATAGGAATACTCTTGTATAATGATAAACGATTCTATCATAAAACAAGATTAATTTTAATTTGAAAAAATTAACAAAAATATTAGACGATAGACACAAAACAGTAAATTTATAGCCACCATCTTTTTTCAGTTATTGTATCAACATGCCTTCGAAACGATTTGCATGCCATCAAAAATAAATTCTACAGACATTTTATTTCATTCCACCTCAACAGCAATCGTAAGCGAATAAATATTTGGACAGCAAGTAGTATTTATTTTATTTTCTAAAACGCCCTATATACCGTAATCAAGGGGGTTAAGGTCTGGACGTGAATCTTGTTTAATTGCTGTCCTCACAGTTTTCATCTGGACTATCAGTTCATTAGCATTCTTTCTTATTGACGTTCTGGGGGACCTTATTAATCGCCGAAGCGAGAGCAGTTAAAAAGAAGAATTTTGTTAATTCTTCGATTCCCTTTTTTCCATAAAAAGGTCTTTTTCTGTAAAAATTTTGTCTTTGCTTTGTATACGGTAGACAAAGAAACTTTGACTTTGTTTTGGCATTAAGCAAATCATAGATTTCGTATCTTTTTTTTTTTTTTTTTTGCTCACTCATATTGGGCTGAATTTGTATGTAAACGTGCTTGAATTATAGAGGTTATCATGAAAATTTAGATTTATCTGTTTTTTGTCTTTTTTTAAATGGATTATTTAGATTTGAAAAAAAAAGTTTTATAAATTATTCTATATTTTGCTTTCGTAAATAGATGAACAGACTGCCTTCTTCAATTTTAGTTATAAGCCCAGTCTAGGAAAGCAAAGATTTTGAATTAATGACAGATTAACTTTTCTGATAGTATAGGTGTTTGATAAATATATACGGTGTGTAAAAGGTAAATTATTGCAATTTCAGATTATTGATTTCGTGCATGCACTTTTTTTGTTTTAGGTTCTGGCATACTCTGCAGCAAGCTAGAGTCAGTTGAGCATTGTCTGAAAAAAAAAGCATCACCATGACGCTATTTACTCTTCAAGAAATTTGTAATCAGCAAATTGGCATTTACATACAGGCTCTAAAAGGGAGATTTCACAATGTTTGATTATCGGTCTTAGGACAGTACAGGGGATTAGAAAATAGTTGAATGAGTCCAATGATGATTATGAAGGTACAGCAGCTCGAATATTTCAATCTGATCTCTTGAATCTATTCCTCAGATCCACACCATGATTGACAACGATCCCAGCAAATCAATCAGGTCCATAGCCAGGGACTTGGAAGTGTTTGAGTTTCTTATCAGGCAAGTAGTGCATGAAGGTATTTGGTATTTCTCATCCAAGATTAGAAACGCCCCAATTTCATCGCATGCCATGTAAAACAATTAGACTGCGCAGCGAAGCTTTTCATCAAACTGCTTTGGTTTTAATTTGATAGAAAAGATAGAAATAAAACATCCAGTCAACGCCATGGTCTTTAGAGTGGTCACAAGCGATAAAGACTTTATGCTTCAATTCATCTTCCTACATGGCCTCAGACTCAGTACAGAGGTGTACATCAGTTGCTTGGAGGAGGATAAAGAAAGTGGTGCCAGAAAAATATAACGCTGGAGAACTCAGTCAACCCTGTGACCTCTAACATCTGGACACCAAACTCCTCAGATTGCCATATTCTTGATAATTATGTGTGAAGCGCAGTTAAGAGATCAACGAAACTGCAAAAATGAACTGAAGACAGCAGCGTTTACGCAATTAAACAAAGCGACTCACGGGAAGGTTTGTAGAATATTCTAAAATCGGCTGGAGATCGAGGTGAAAGCCAATGGGGACTTGATTAAATTCAGTCTCATTTTCATGTATTTTTAGGGTTAAAATAAGTGACAAAGTAAGATGTCAGCATCATTTTCAGTTCTGCGTGATTTAAAGGAAATTTTACCCACAGTGCCTTATATATATATATATATATATATTTCTTCTTTGGGCTGTCCAAATAGAGTAAAAAGTGAATATCTTAAAATGAGTTGCTTCACAAATAGATTTATTTTATAATTATTTATTTTATTCTTGCACGTGTTTATAGCTTCTAATTGTCGTCAGAGAGTGTTTAATCGTGTTTGCAGTGTCGTCTTCCGTCTATATATACGCTTTGATAGGTTTGCCGGCCCTTTTTAATTCTGTGATAGATTTTCGTCTCTGTAGTTGTTAGTTCTCACTTTCCTTTTTTTTTCTTTTTCTCATTATATATATATATATATATATGTATGTGTGTGTGTGTGTGTAAATAAAATTATCATCACAGAAATATTGTATATACCGAATTATTCATAAAAGAAAAAATCAAATGTTAGGAGAATAGGAGTTACAAGCTGAGAAATTTTGTGTCCATATAGTGGGTCGAGTGTTCGCCAATAGCTCTGGAGACCAGGTTTCAATCCCTAGTCGAGTCATATCAAAGACTCAAAAATGGTATTTGGTGCCTCCTTGCTTAATACTCAGCATTATAATGTATGGATCAAGGGAGAAGTAGAACAATCCAGGGAAAGCAGTAGCGCCCTTCTGTACTCCTCGGTTTAGTAGCTATTTAAAAGGGAGTCTTCGGGTTGCCCTCGACTACGGTCAGCCAAACTTACTTTATTCCTTTTATTAATCACACGGCAACTTCATTTATCAGTTCAAATAGTGTTCTTATTCTTTTGGTTTATTTCTGCATCGTTACAATCTATTGAATTAGCTGCGACAATGTCAAAGGGTGACTGTGTTCATGCTTGGTTTATTTACATGTAAGAAGAATCTGTCATGGATATTTTAGGCTCTAAACCTCCTCAGTCTTCCCTTCTTGACAAATCTAGAAAAATCATTGGAAATACGTTACCAGAACGACTATGCTACAATGACATACTGGTGCCATCGAGATTGATGCAACTGACTCGTAGATACCGGAACGAATGAATTTCCTTTTTAAAGAACGTCCAAAAAAGTCAATTGTTTAGGGGTCAACAAGATGACACTTTTTGATATCCCAACACTCCGTTTACGAGTTAATGGACCATTGCCTAACGTAGCTCATCTTTTATAGAATGATGCTATTTGGTACAAAGAAAAAAAAAACGCCTAACGTTTAAAACAATGTAAGCTCTTGAATAGCATTGAACCTCATCAGCTTCCTCCTGGAGAAATGATGGTCAATAAAGAGTTTATTTTCATAATAGATCTTTTTCCAAGTGTTTTAGTATCAAGTTGCTTTTGTTTTATTGGTGCAGTCAATCAATATGTTTCCTTATTTTCATTTTATCTATTTATATCAAATGCGTGCGAATTAGCTTTTTACCGAGTAAAACTCGCGAACGAAAAAACAAAAACAAAAATAAGCCTGTGTTGAACAGAAATATATCTTTAAGTAGAATAGTGATTAATAAACTGATATATAAATCCTTTTGTTAATGATTTAGCCCAATTGCCTACTCTGCCAAATCTACTCCGAAATAAATAAATGTGCGTCATAAGAAGAGAAAGAAAAATGAATAAAAATAAAAAGTAAAAAGAAGATATTGACGAATATGACAAGACCCGAAAGTGGTTTTATCTTGATATATCAAGGTAAACAGGATGTTATTTGTTCTTTGTCAAAAAACCTCGACAAACCGCGTGAATGATAAGAATATATATAGTCAAATATTGATATATTTCTGTCTCAAAAACATATTTATTGTGACTAAGACTCTTAACTGTTAAAAAACAAACTAATGTATAAATCATATAACCATTCTTATTCGGCGTTTTGTTACAGGAATCTAAGAAAAAATGCATTTATTTCGTTTTCCATTTTTGTAAGTCATGAGAATAATATGTAAGCGCCCAAAATCTTTTAATTTTATTATGAAATGCAATGTTTGAACCTTCAATTAGACAAACGGGTAATTTAGGTAAAAATATGGGGTCTTCTTTTTCTTTGATTTTCTTCGAATCTTTATCGAAGGTGGTTTTATTCTACATAACTTTGGGAAAGGCTTAAATTTAAATATTCTCTCTCTGTCTATGGGTAAATAGTTTGGCAGACTAGGCTCTTTAAACTTCGTATGATCACTAATGTAAGAGAAGGAAAACTCTGAATTCAAACAGGTTGAACTCCGCTTAAAAACTGTACCCGTGTCACATGCAAAGCGGGTGGATAAATATACACTAATATTAGTCTACTCTGTGAAGGCTCTAGTGAGTTAAATTCTTACGTTTGGCCTTCCATTAAATAAAGAAAACGAACCAAAAGGTCGGATTTGTGGAATGATCAGTCAAATGGTCAAGCAAGCCTCACCAACTGAAGATGCAAGCCAAATTTAATGCCGTTCTACATCTAATCACCCACCTCCTTTGCTAAAGCACAAGCTCAGGTGTGGATGTTTTGACAGAGAGGAAGGGGTCAAAAGCGTATCTTGATTTGAAACATAATGAAAAGGTTTTAATCGTAGGTTTTGAAAAGAGCGAACGGAGATGTTGTTAGCGAATTATTTGAATTCTTAACGATTAGGAGCCCGCACAGGATGAATTGGGGTTGGGTGATGTAGACTTCAATAAACTACAAAGAGTTTCCGTCTTACAATGAGACACGGTAGAAGAGAAAAAAAAGGTCGAACTAATTTCTTTTAAGGGGAAATGTGGGAACAAAACTGAAATTGCGTCTTTGATTATCGCTTTCATCACAGGAGATGAAGTGACAAACTCTTTGATTCTTCTATTCTATTAAAGTTTCTGGAACTGCTAATACGATATATTCTAATTTGGCAGTGTTACTAGGATGTGTTCAATAGAAGAGTAAAGCATCACGTGACAAATGGACATGGCGACCTGAGTTCAAACCCTGAACAGGACAGTTTGCATCTCACATATCGCTAATACTATCCGGAAAATTATACATCGAACGATTCTCTCTCGAGCAATGGGTTAATAGAAGAGCAGAATAGGCTCTTTAAGCTTGGTATGGCAACCGGTATAGAAGAAGGAGAATCATTAAACTCAACTTATAAATTGACCTTGTGTCACGTTCTGCTCGTGCTGATATGCAGGTATATATATATAAATATGTATATATATATATATATATATATATTAGTTTTTATATGTATTTAATATGGTAGAAAAGCTTTCTCGGCTTGGAGATTGTCGTAATAATAATGGCATGAAACTGGTGGTCGCAGATAAGCATCAATGCTATATATTTATCATTATTATATAATACAGTCTATCAAAAATGTGAGCACACCCCTCACATTTCTGCAGATATTTAAGTATATCTCTTCACGGGACAGCACTGACAAAATAACACTTTGACACAATGAAAAGTAGTCTGTGTGCAGCTTTTTCCCCTCAAAATAACTCAAAATATAACCATAAAAAGCTAAACCACTGCCAACAAAATTGAGTACACCCCAAAGAAACTACATCCCTAAATGTCCAAACTGAGTACTGCTTGTCATTTTCCCTCCAAAATGTCATGTGACTCATTAGTGTTACTAGGTCCATGTGTGCATAGGGAGCAGGTGTGTTCAAATTTGTAGTGCAGCTCTCACACTCTTTCATACTGGTCACTGAAAGTTCCAACATGGCACCACATGGCAAAGAAATCTCTGAGGATCTTAAAAGACGTATAGTTGCGTTAGATGAAGTAGGCCAAGACTACCAGAAGATTGCCAACACCCTGAAACTGAGCTGCAGCACAGTGGCTAAGATCATCCAGCGTTTTAAAACAGCGGGGTCCACTCAGAATAGTCCTCGGATAGGTCGTCCAAAGAAGCTGAGCGTACGTGCTGAGCGTCACATCCAAATGCTTTCTTTGAAAGATCGGCTTAGGAGTGTTGTCAGCATTGCTGCAGAAATTGAAGAGGTGGGGGGTCAGCCTGTTAGTGCTCAGACTATACGCCGCACTCTACATAAAATTGCTGTGAATGGCTGTTACCCCAGGAGGAAGTCTCTTATGAAGACGATACACAAGAAAGCCTGCAAACAGTTTGCTGACGACATGTCAACAAAGCACATGGATTACTGGAACCATGACCTATGGTCTGATGTGATGAAAATTAATTTGTTTGGTTCCGATGGCTTCAAGCATGTGTGGTGGTGACCAGGTGAGGAGTACAACGATAAGTGTGTCATGACTACAATAAAGCATGGGGGTGGGAATGTCATGGTCTGGGGCTGCATGAGTGCTGCAGGTGTTGGGGAGTTACATTTCATTGAGGGAAACATGAACTTCAACATGTACTGTGAAATACTGCAGCAGAGAATGATCCCCTCCCTCCAGAAACTGGGTCGCAGGGCAGTGTTCAAGCATGACAATGACCCTAAACACACCTTCTAGACGACCTCTGCTTTACTGAAGAAGCTGAGGGTAAAGGTGATGGACTGGCCAAGCATGTCTCCAGACTTGAACCCAATAGAACATCTTTGGGGGATCATCAAGTGGAAGGTGGAAGTGCGCAAAGTCTCAAATATCCACCAGCTCTGCGACGTCATCATGGAGAAGTGAAAGAGCATTCCAATGGCTACCTCTGAAGCACTGGTAAACTCCATGCCCAGGAGAGTAAAGGCAGTTCTGGATAATGATGGTGGTCACACAAAATATTGACAGTTGACATGGTGTATGTTAATATTGACAACTTTCTCTAAGGGGTGTACTCACTTTTGTTGGCAGTGGTTTAGTTTTTAATAGTTATATTTTGAGTTATTTTGAGGCGAAAATAAATTAACCCTGTTATATAAGCTGCACACAGACTACCTTTCTGGTGTCAAAGTGTCGTTTTGTCAGTGTTGTCCCATGAAGAGATATATTTAAATATCTGCAGAAATGTCAAGGGTGTACTCACTTTTGTGATACACTGTAGCTCTATCACAGATATTGAGAAATCTCTATATTATGCGGCATTTTGTCTGCCACAAACCCACCGAATGAGATAGTGACAACAATATATTACTGTAATATATGTATTGACATCCAGAGACAGACTGAGTCGTTGTATCACAAATCATCTGTGTGGCTGGACAAGAAATATGATTGGAGCTGGGATCGAAACCTGGCTGACTTTAGGCTAACCGGATATTCTACTGCACAGTCAGGAGCAAACTCAGGGTTTGCGAAGGGATTTTTACGCATATGTATCACTTTCGTTTTGTTTACATATATACGCTTCGCGGCTACGAAGTGCCCAATTCATCAGAAGAACATTGCATTACGCGAGTGGCAAACGGTGATTCCCTCGCGAGAATGAAGTTGGAAAAATATATTTATATTTACCAATCTTTCTGCGTTATATTAGGATGGGATACTAGGTCAGTTTTCAAGCAGACTTGATATGTTTGACTCATGATACTTTCCATTCTGCCTACTCAGGTTATCAGTAACATCTGGATACAAACGATCATCAGTCGAACTCCTGTGATATCTTAACCTGTCTTCTTAAGCATGGATTATAAAACTTTATATATCTTAGTAAATATTTTATTAATATGTGAGCATACATTTCTCGGAATACCTTATATATATGTATATATATATATATATATATATGCTTGTGTTTGTATATGTGTGTGTGTGTGTGTGTGATTAAATGCGACAGAGGAATCGCTTCCTTCTATTCTATAGTTAAGCCGTCAATTTCTTCGTTTGAATCGCTTGTTATCTACAAGGAATGAAATAAGAAGAGACCCATATTTATCCCAAGTACTTTTGGCCACAGCTGTCGACATCTTCGTCGGAACGAACAGTGAAATGACAAACCTAACGACGTGCTGTATGCATATGAGAAGAAGAATACGTGGTAGAGGAATTTATAGATGAAGCAAAATTTACTTAAGATAAGAGGAAAACTTGGCTGGAAAAGTGTTAAAGGCATTTATGAACGCGGCTGCTACATTCGAAATTCACATTGTTAAAGGAAGAATTGTTAATTTTCACATAGATAACTTAAAGAATTTGGAAGTTTTGTTTTACTTTTTATTGTGTAATGGAGGTATTTTCAATAAACTTTTTTGGCATTTCGAGGAGGGACACAAATGTGTTTTGATATTAAAAGATGGCGCTAATGTCGAACAGGTAAAGTATTAAATGTCACGACAGACTCGTGGTATTCAGGCCAATTTTGGTACTTACTTTATTGGAGAAGCACTCTGATTGTGGATATTACAATTAGCACACTATATTGGACATACTGAGGTAAATAGATATTATATAGGAACGTTATTAGAGATATCGATGTTTGTTGCATTGAATTTAGAATAATATATAATTAGTTTTTTTTATTGATAGAGTATGTCAGAGAGACGTTATTATATATTTGAATTTTTGAAGCTATTTCATTGAGTCAAAAGTGTTTGTGCATCAGATTACGAAAAAGTAGTTCAATGTGTTCAGACTGGTTAGATGTGAATATAATACGATTGCAATAAGAGTTGATATTTTTATGGTGCATTCTATTTGTTCGTCGATAATATCGTTTAAGAAGTCATTGTTTTTGAGAGTTTCTTTCTGTTTTTTGAAGTTCGAAGTAGAAGATTATTCTAGTGAAAGATATGGATTTGGTGCGATAAATACGACTTTTAAGAAAAAAATAAACAAAGACTTCCAAGTTCTTTATGATGTATACACGTACATACACGCAAACGCACACACACACACACACACACACACACACACACACACACACACACACATATATATATATATATATATATATATATATATATCACTTGTAAGAGATATATGAAAAAACAGATGAACGAGCGTAAGCAATGACCAAGTAAAGGGTCACGCAGCCTCATACCGTATCAGAAAAGGAGTATTTGAGTTGCTTCGACTAATGATATGAGTTTGGCTCGACATGGAGGATTCTTAAGAAAAAATGAACAAAAATTCCAAGTTCTTGAAATTGTTCAAACATCGAGATCTATATATATATATATATATATATATATATATATATATATATTTGTAAGCGATATATGAAAAAACAGATGAACCAGCGTAAACATTTACAAAATTTAGACCCACACAGCCTCACCTAACGAGAGTGTCTGTGTTGCTTCGACCAACAGTAATTCACTGGAATAAGGTTTGGTTTGGTTTGATTTTATGGCATATCAATCATTGTGGGTTATTTAATGCCAAAACCTCTTTCTTACATATATTTTGAATATATGTGATTTGTAAACACATTTTTTACATTGGCAGTTAAGTGATCAAACAAATCTATTTCTAACAATTCAACTTTGTATAAGTCATTTGTTTGCTCTCTGTTTAAATGTCAGACAGTTCTTTTGACCAATAAATACCACTTCAGGCCAGAGCGGACTTGAAAGTGATAGCAATGAACTTCTAGCATTACTGGAGCCTCATCATCAAATCATTTAATGTTATATCCAGTACACTCATTGGGTGGGGTCTTACCCGTCAACAGGGATGTATTCAGTAAATTCTAATACCCCCAGCTAACTGGGCTACTTTAAAATAAATATGAGGAATACTTAGGACACTATAGTGTAAATATTTCTGTCTTAGCAAATACAGATTTAGCCTCGATACGTTTTCAAAACGTCTCCAATAGAAATGCCAATAAGTTTTCTTCAGAAAGGTATTAATGCTGGGTTTGAGTTTAAAACGAGTTACTGACAAAATATAAATAACATATAAATAACAGGAACTGCACAAAGAACCAGAAAGAAGTTATGGTAATAGCATTATAGAAAGAGTAATGTTGTTATAATTTGAAATCACCCCCATGTATTTTATGGTCAAAGTCAATCCAAAAACTGGAACAAGGGATTTTTAGAATAAATTTTTATTTATTGCGGACTTTTTGTCCTCATCTTGGTAGTTTTTGTGTTGTTTCTTCTTTCACTATGTTTCGGCCAAATATTCACCTCTGGTCTTCTTCAGGTGATTTACCGCGACCTCGGATAGGAATGCTGAGTCTTGTAACCGTATCCCCAGTAATTACTGCCTTCCATAGTTGTTGTCTCTACGGTTCCAGGTGAGCATTGTCAGAAGATAGCGGTTTCAAATCCTACCCAAGCCGGCCAGAGGTTTACTTGGTCAAAAACGTGGTGTGATAGACAACAACTATTCCGATCCGAGGTCGCGGTAAATCACCTGAAGAAGGCCAGAGGTGAATATTTGACCGAAACGTAGTGAAAGAAGAAACAGCACAAAAACTACCAAGATGAGGACAAAAAGTCCGCAATAAATAAAAATTAATTCTCAGATTAAGAAGCCTCATCTCAAAATGATTCCAATTAAAGACAAGTACAGAGGGATTTTTAGTTGTCAGGAAATGAATTGATGTCATAAGAATTTTATGTATTATGACACCATATACATGTTTTACAAGTCATCAATCGGTTCGACTTGACACAAGGATAGGCATTCGAATAAGCCAAATAATCGATGGTTCAAATATCACAATAAAGACGAAACTAGCCTGTTGAGTCATCTGCGTACGCATGCCTGTGCAATGGAGAAATCTGGTAATCTTTTAACCAGGAGGGCAATCATCATCATTCTCATATATTCATAAATAATAATATTGTTAGTAGTCTGAAATTCATGTACGCTATACTGAGAAAGTATTGCTATTGTATGTATAATTTGAATATACGGACAATGCTTTTTTTATTATTACAATGGGTTGACTATCAGGAAGTAAATTCACTGCTAGAGGTTAGAAATTTATGCTCGCCATACTGACAGTATATCGCGATAATATAAATGATTTAGTGGTAAGAGTGTTCGGCAATGGACCGGTAGACCAGCTTTCAATCCCAGCTCAAAAAATGGTACTCGATGCCACCTTGGTTAACACTCAGCATTATAAGGTACGTATCAAGGGTAAAGTGGAGAAATCAAGGGAAAGGAGTTGCGCCCTCCCCTACACTTCGGTGTTGTAGCTATCGAAAAGGGAACCTTCGAGTCGCCCTCGACTACGGTCGCCAACTTTACAATTTTACAATGTTTTTTTTTTATTGCAGTGTATTGAAAATCTGGAAGTAAAAAGACTGTCAGGGATCAGGAATTAATACAAGCATTAAAGACAGAATATGACTTTTACAAATAAAATTTAAGCCCAATTATGAAATAGCTCTAAGAAAAATTCGCAGTGACTAGCCTAGTTTTGCCAGAAAAGCCGCTTCCAGACTCGCCGACACTGATCTCAACATGGAAAACATTTAGGCAAATTCGTTCTGCCTCTCGTAATTACATCTGGTTTGTGGAATAGAGAGAGTAATTTTATTAAAATTAAAGGAAGAACTGGATCGATTTGGGAGGCATTTTCCTTAACCACAAATGTGTTTGGTAGTTTCTACTTTTTTCATAGATTATCGAATTAATAACTGTAATAAACTAATCATTGCAATGGATTAACTTTACCCAGAGAGATGATTTAATAGAAAGGCGCTACAAAAATCAAATAAAATCACTAACGAAATCAGGGTAGCTCATTTGAATTTGATTAAATCGTTTTTCCAGATGAATACCACATATTTTTATATTTCTACCATTAAGATTTTCTTTCTATCTATCTATCTATCTATCTATCTATCTCCCTTAGATAAGCACTCCCATTTTTTTTTCATATAAAGGTATTTTTCTTCAAAAGCAAAGATACCAAGGATTTATATTTTCCAGTGGAAAATTACACTATCAAAATGTATTTCATTAGGTATTATTTATCAAACGCTACAGCATGAAAAATCTATAGACAAAATGCTATAGAGTACGGTCACGAATAAGACCTAATACCCAATATATATTTAGTTGAATTTCTTGGGATTCTTGATTTAATCATAACAATATTCCGGTTGATTCATTCTTCAGTCTTCATCAAGTACGTATCTAGTAAGTTCCAGCAAAGATGGATCCTATACTAACACTAAATGTACTCAGACGATTCCAATATTCACCGTGGTGGGGGGTCACTCAAAACTTTTTGCCGAAAAAATAAAACTTTACGCACAGAAACATATGAACCAGACTAGAAAGTATATATTGCCCCCTATTAAAACGTTTTTGCTTTACTCGGTAGTGTTCAAGGGCACCTCTGGTGGTATAACGGTTAGCAAGCTAGGCTAGCAAACCTACACGAGTGAGTTCGAGTCTCATTGGGTGCCCAATTCATTCGGCCCTGTGCCACATCAAACCAAAGAGCTTTGTAAATTACTACTCGGTAGTGTTCACAGTTAAATATCTGGGCCTCTTTCCAGAGTTGATCATGTGTGCCTTTCACGTTGTAAATATGGCATTCCAATATTCTGTATGGCATGTTACAAAGGTATATTTTTGTCGAATTTTTCCCCAAACATAATAAGAAATATTAATGGATCACCTTGAGGGTAAAGGTGTCCTTGTGGTGTAATGGTTAAAGCGATGAACTGCGGAATCGTAGTACGCGAGTTCGTACTCCAGTCGCGCTATTGCGTTCACTTTCGGGCAAATACCCTTGGGAAAGGTATGAACCACCTTATTCTCCCTCCAGCTATGGGTAAATAGTAGGACGGACTAGGTTCTTCAGCCTTGGTGAGGCAACTAGTCTAGGAGAAGGAAAACTCTGAATTCAAACCTGTTAAACTCCACTTAAAAATTGACCTTGTGTCGTATCCTGCCCGCGCGGAGGGGTTGGTAAATTACCTTGAGGGTAAATGTATAATGGGTAAGTCGAAATGTTGTGATAAAACATCAACAACAGAAAGTAGTAGTTTCGTTTTTCAAAGACATTTTGCACCGTTGAGGATTTTGCACAGTTGAGTGATTGCTAAGACATCCCTTTTTTGTTTGGCAGGTTGGGGGCTTAACAATCTTCACTGGACACAGAGCATATTCTTAATCTTGCTGACAGAGATAAGGCCACTTCGATTCTAATGGCTAAAAACATAAATAATCAAAAAGAAAAAAAAAACGAATTCGTACAAAACTTTCTAAAGATTTTCACTATGACCTAGACAACAATATACGTATTCAATTTTATTTGGCCCTTTTTATATTAATATACTTTAATAGACCCTAAATTTAATTCAATTAATTAATAACCAAACTGTGGAACAGAAAGTAGTCTTGCAATAATTTAATCGTATTTTGTATTAATTTCCTTTTTCATTATTAGATCGTTCAAAAATCTACATCAATTATAATTATCTGCTTGTAATTTAGTTTTTGAAAGACCAAAAACACTTTTTCATTTCTTCACTCAATCTCCAGTCAACATAATAATGTTAATCAATAACTTTTCTTTTGTTTCTTCTATGAACGGTGTTTAAAGGATATCCACATCTGAGTAAGATTAAATAGAAGAGTTACCAGTTTAAACTCGGTTCTTAAACTATTGCGAATCCCATCCCTGTTTTTTTTAATATCTTATTCTCAAATAGCTTCTACTCCAGAACAACTGAAACAAACACTACGGTCAATGTTTCCCTAAAGCTTTCCGAATCCAATGTTAATAAGCAGCTAATTGGTCCATAAATGACGCCTGAGTCACATCCTGTCCATTCATCCATTCATATTCCCATCTTCTCTCATTCTACACTCTCAAGTTATTCATTTATTCTCTCTCATCACTCAAACCATCGTACCCCTTTCCTGAGTGTCCTGTTTAGGGCAAAACTAACTTTTTTAAATGCCTAATTATTCAAATTATTCATTATTGATTTCTCGAAAATCGAGCCATAATTCAGGTTATCAGCATCTCGTCATTCTTTATTGATGAAGTTTCAATGGTTTTATTTGTTTTCCTTCTTCTAAGACTCGAAGATTTACCAAGGTTGCAAATCCCAATCTGCCTTATGTTAAATATACATACATACATATATATATATATATATATATATATATATATATATATATATATATTCGTTGATCCAATCGCAGAATAAAGTATTTTAAATGAATAAGTCTCTAAGTAAATTCAGATTCAGGTTATTTATTGTTTTGCTTCTACAGGTATTTCTGACTTTTACATCGTCATGAACCTAATCTACCAAACGACGACTTCAAAAGTCAGGAACACATATAAAAGAAGATTATATTTTCTTCTCCAAGTGTTTTTGACTTTTACGGTCAGAAACACGTGTAGAAGGAAAAATAACCAGGAACCAAATTCACTTGCGGAGCTATTCATTTCAAAGTATATATATATATATATATATATATATATATATATATATATATATATAAACACTATTCTTTATTTTAAACATTTAATTAAAGAGGACAGACACTTCGTGTCTGCTCATTTTGATCGCAAGACATTATTGTCATTTCATGATTACTTTGATTTTGCCATGAAATGAGTTTAGGAAAGCAATTAGACGAGACGGAAAACCCTGAATTCAAATAAACTGTACTCGACATAAAAATCATCTTTTTTATCCATTTAAATTCCACACTTTCTAAACGTTCAGAACTGAACGGATACAGCTTAATATCATCCTCAAAATACATTTCTCGTTTTTTTACACTAGAATATGCACACGCAGGTACGCACGCACTTGGGGCGTGTGTATGTGTGCATCTGTATGTGTTATATATATATATATATATATATATATATATATATAAAGGGAAACAGAGACAGAGAAACAGCCTGGCTGAATCATCTCATGGGGTAGAAACGTAAACAAAATGTCAATATATATCTTTTTCCAAATCTAATTTTCCTTTTTTGTTTTATTAATAATCTTTCTCATCACTTATTTTTAAAGATTATTTCACACTCATGCTTCCTGTCACGAGATAAAATTCAGCTGTGCTCCCTTTATTTCTCCTGCTTTTTCGTGACAAATTATATTCGTTAGTTGTCTGCTGCTTAGGTTTAAAGATCTCAGCCTTCAGAGGTAGAAATCGCAAGGAAATAAATCTTTTGTGTTGGACTATTTTAGATACTTACAAAATAACCACTACATTGCAATGATATTGTCGCTTTTATTTCAAAATAAGTTACAGTCACAAACACACGATTGTCATCATTACACGCCATGTCGGCAATTGAAAATCATGGCATACCCCCAATTTCTTCAGTGAATCTCACGCCTGCGTGGCGGTAATTTTAAATCTGGTAGATAATTATGCTGGACTCCGGAATTGTAGCAAGCAATTCGAACTCCAGTCGCGCTATTACTTTCAATTTTGCTCAAATACCCTTGGGAAAGGCATGAACCTTCTTATCATCCCAGTTATAAGTTAAATAGTACCCTTCCTCTTCTTCTAGAAGAATGACTTTGGCATTAAATAACCTATAAACGCTGATATACCATTAAACAAAGTAAACAAACGATGAAATAGCGGGTTATTAATCCTTTGACTTTGTTAGATTTCTTTTGTTTAATGGCATATCAACCGTCGTGGGTTATTTAATGCCAAATAAATTATCAATAAAGTGATACTATTCAACGTATGCCTCGAGGGATTAGAGGGTTCATTACTTTTCCGGAAGTGAACGCAAAAGAACGACTGGACTTCGATCTCGCTTTCAGGAACTTTAACCCCAATGGGACTCTCCAAATCATTCTTAGAGATATATGATGCTATATATTGTCAGAGCATATCATATTTTCTTATTTCGTTATCATTATCATTTTCGTAATGTTGACATCACTCCAGATCCTTTAGAAAGATTATTTTGGGATTAAATAACCCACGAAGGTTGACACGTCATTAATAAAAAAAAAACAAAAGATGTTAATATGTCTCAATCGTATTTTATTCACTCTTTCTTTTTCATTCGATGCTTAATTTTTATTGTAATTTTGCCTTTTTTTTCAACGTTTTCTTCCTCCTCTTTTTATTTAAACATTTTTTTTTTCTGACTATCCTTTTATTCATCTGTTTATTCTTTGCATCATTCTACTCTATCGTCCGTCTTCTGTCATCGAAAGTTACAAGGCAAAATAAACAAAAAAAAAACAAAAAAAAAACGGAAATTGCACAAACCGACAGGATGCTTCTTCCGGTTAGAGAACCATTTCCGACCGAACTTAACTGAATGTGGTCGCCCATATTGACTAACACGATATATTGAGAAATCTTTTGGAAACCACTTGCTTCTTCAAAAGTAAAACGGTATTAGCCAATCATAACAAGATCCTATTGCAAGCAATGGCAAGATATAAACGTTCAGTTAGATCCATTTGAATCTACTTGCGTCTCTTTGATATTAAAAAAAGCGTCGGTGGTAAAAAAAAAAAAAAAAAAAAGTAAAAGAAACAAAACAAATGTGAGCTTTTATATGTGCCGCTTAAATATCAATTGAAGTATATCCAGCGGCTTACAATTCTTAAGAAATGTGGAACATAAGAAGAAAAAAAAGACTTACTTTCATTTCAGAAAATGATATTTCATTTGAATAAGGAAAAAAGTAACATCTTGTTAGTGAGTTTGATAAACAGAATGCCATAT
>CAUZXS010004577.1:0-22411 GCA_963585895.1 Sepioteuthis lessoniana | reverse complement strand
ATACACACATGCACCAAATTCGACACACACACACACACACACAAAAAAAATGCACCAACCAAAATCCTTGATTGCCATCAACAATTGTCAAGTGTAATCAAAGAATCCACTTGATACTGGGAACTTTCTTCTAAACATTAGCAATACAAAAGGCACTTAATTCTATTGTCATTTATATGATTTACAACTTGGTGCAGGACACCTGGATTTCATGATTGGATTGCAGGACAATGACTTATTTAGCCATATTTTTCTATAATATTGTACATAGTGTGACTATCTTTCAAAATATTTGATTTTGCTAATCTATATTTACATACTTCTCCTCCAGAGTAGTTTGTAACATATGGTTAGGTTAACAAAGAAGAGGGAACAAAGACAAAAATTACCCTGTCTCTGTGAAAAATGTGACACAAAGGCATCAGATTACTCTGCTTTTTGCCTTTGGTGCAATGGAGAGGTGCCATCATGGGGATGGAATCCCTAGAACCTGGTACATTTTTTTGCCAAATGCTACTTAAAGACAAAAAGCATGACTGAGGGAGATTATCAGATATTACTCTCTAATCCCAGTTCCAAGGTGTAGTCTTTGAGCACATAAAACAATTCAGTCAAATAGATTGATATTAACAACACATCAACTTGTCAAGAGTATTTTATGCCTAGAGATTAATGAGTTGTGTTGATTGTATGTTCATATTTCATGTTCATTTTTCATTGTATGTTCATATTTACATTTTTCACTGTATGTTCATATTTCATATTCATTTTTCATTGTATGTTCATATTTCATGTTCATTTTTCATTGTATGTTCATATTTCATGTTCATTTTTCACTGTATGTTCATATTTCATATTCATTTTTCATTTCATGTTCATTTTTCATTGTATGTTCATATTTACATTTTTTGAGTAGGTGTTTAAGTGTATTTTTTGGCACACAATCCTATTAAATACAAATAATTTCACAAAGATCGATTTGACCTATAGATGGAACCCTAATAAGTATCCCCAGTCTGTATAAAAATTGACCTGGGAGTGATGGCTATGAAGGGCTACTCCACACTCCCCAGATTTCTAAAACTGGAGCCTCATTATCAGATGCAGTTTAGTGTCATATCCAGGACCCTCCAATTTTGGAGGTGGTCTTATAACCCTCTGCAAGGAATACAGTCAGCATATTCTAAGCCTTCAAGAGGGTGTCATTCAGTCATATTTACAGTAAAAGTATATCTAGAAATTATTTAGGAGTATTTTTTTTCTTTTCTAATCCAGGCAAAAATATTTGCTGGATAAGCTTTTTTACTCTCTTTTGATGGATTAATGGATTAAGAGAGAAGATACATTTCAACACAAAAGAGTAAATGAGCTGTTATTTAAAAGCTTGTAATCTCATTTTTATGATGCAAAGTACATCATTGAATTTTGTAAGCATTCAAATGAATTTCCTACTTCCTTAGTAATTTTAAGGAAAATTTAATTCATAGAAAAAAAAAAAAAAAAAAAAAAAAAAAAAAATTTTTTTTAGTAAACTTTTTTACTGGTGCTTTAAGAATGAAATCAAAAAAGTGTTGAAGATAATTGTATGACTTCTACAAAGAATACAATGGGAAAATGTTTACTGATTAACAGTATTTAAAGTGAATAGTGTTGCCTTGATTCTAGGAATTGATAAGGAATAACTTTGTAATGTGATCAGAATATGATATCTGCCCCATATCTGTGTTCTAAGTGAGACAGAAAAAAGTGAGGCTTGCCTGTTTCTGGAATCATGATCTCAAGCCGGGGCCTGTCCATTTCATAAAAGAGGAAGGCCAGAATAATTTGATGTCTTTAAAATTCAAGAGTTGGCTGAAAAGTTCATAGGCTGACCAAGATACTCTCATGTAATGTGACCAAATGAAATTAATTTTTCAATATAGTCCTTCCTTGCAATCCACACAGAAATTCTATCGATGTTGCAGTGCTTGGATCGCATAAGCCAAAGAAGTCATCAACAATAGATATGACATCAGCCAATGAGCTTTTCAGTCCACCCCTGTAGACCACTTAACTTCTGGTTCTTCATCATATTTTTCTTTATATACTGCCAAATATATTTAGACAGCCTTGTATTATTTGCATACCATTTATTTCTGAATAAACTGTATTATTGCAACTTTCCTTTCATGATTGCTCAGTTGATCCTATGTAGATTATATCCTGTTATTTTTTTACAATGGTTCTGTAGATCATGTGTATTATTGTATACCTTAGAGGGTAGTTAAACATCAATAAGAATGACAGTAGCTTTATTTTTATGGGAGAAATCTGAGGATAAGCATATTGTCAGTATTTAACAAGCATTTTCACTATTGATTAACAATAAAAAAAATACTGAAGAGAAAGTTAGTCTGAGTTCTCAAAGACTTAACCTATTGTATTTGAATATGTTTTAAAAACTTGGGTTATATTTCCTTGACTTTACTGAATCAAAACTGAAAGTTAGGAGAGAGAGAGAGAAAAGAAAAAAGAAAAAGACCCTTCATTCTCCCCACAAACATCTCAAAAGAAAATCTAATTAACAAAAAAAAAAAAAAAAATCATTATAGTAAATATTACTACCTCTATCTTATAATAGTTGTGACATTTACATATAAATGTCATAGACTAAATGTAACAATTATTATGGGTCAGAGATAGTAAAAATTATTATTTTATTTTGAGGGTGGTAAAATGAACCCAATTCTTAAAATATGCAATAGCAACAGCATAGCTACCCAACATAAGCATTATGATGAATATTAAATACTATTGACATTGAAACAAAGCCAATGAGTTAAAGTATTTCATATACATTTTTTAAATCATAAATATGAAATTGTAGTAATGCCTAAAGACAAAAATCCAGTTTGATAGGATTTGTTGGTGTCACAATAAGCAAAGGGACTTTATAATACGGTATGTATTCATGAATATGAACTCAAGAGCAGACAGTATGACTTAACATACAAATCTGATAACCCAGTGACCGACTAAGTGGAAACACTTGTATGGATTAGCCAGATAAAGGACAAGAGCAAGGAAATAAGCGATTAATTAAAATAACCCTGAAATGAGATTACTAATAGTTTGATGTAATTGGCTAAGTCAATACCAAACAAATAAGTGAAAATATCTTTGAAAAGAGCTGGAATACAATAATTTCTGATATATATATATGTTGAAAAGAGAGATTTTAGTGAATCTGACAGTATGATAGACAGAGACTGTTTTCTGAGTTTTTCTATTAAAAAGCATGTGAGGAGAAATGATAAGATGGTGGAGGGGGTATAGTTGTAGCCGGAAAGCTGGGAGGTTCAAGATGAAATAAAGCTGAACAAAATATCACAGGTCTAAATTTGAGTTAAGTGTTTGATTTATCCAACTTTCCACATATTTCTATCACACACACACACATTATATATATATATGAGTTGTATCTGTTGACTTATAATTCAGGAAAAAGACATCATTGAATATTAAAATCACATACACTTTAATATGTTCATAATAAAGAAATGTACAAAATTTAGTTTTTGATTTTAACTGATTAAATGATATAATTCAATAATCAAAAATCAATCAACTTGTGAAACTCTTCACAGGTCTTCATACATATAAAAAGAATGTGCAACTCTTCAGTTTATTTTAAGACCTACAATGTTTAAATATCACACAGATTTCATAGTTGAAATTTGAATTTACTGCTTTTACAAAAATAATTGTTTTGTAATTTAGAACTAATAGCACCCCCCCGCAACCCTCCCTCAAAAAAACAAAAAACAAAACATGAAACTCTTTCAGATGAAGGATTACCTTTTTTTAAAATAATATTTTAAATGTAAACCAAAAAAAGAAATTGTACATGAAAAAAATTCATATTCTTAATTTAAGAAAAGATTTTTAAATTATTTATTTGTTTATATAATTAGTGTGTTCAAAGGTTGTAGTGTTTACAGATAAAGAAAAGTTTCATGTTTTTTTTTCTTCTGAAGAATTACAAATGGTTCAAGAGGGTAAGCTCTCTTACTTTCACTGAAATATTACAGCAGTTTTAGAATTGTAACTATCAATTGCTTTGTTTTTTGTTTTTAATTCTATAAGATTCAATATGCAAAAATAAAATTTTCATTGCCAGTTATATTGATACAGTTAAATATGGTGGTATGCAATGACTGTCTATAAATATCAACTCTTGTTAACATGTCCTCAAGATTTTTTATTGTTTAAATTTAAAAAATTATTTTTTTATATATTTTTAATATTGAGTGAAAGTTGTGTAACTCAACATTGGAGAAAATTAGGGGCATTAAAAGGAGAATTTCTTTTGCAAAAATGTTATCTTGAAGTTTTAAATGAGTAAAATATTCTTTTCATTTGTTTAGTTGATTTGGTCGTATTATATATAACAGAATATTGTATAATATCATTTGTATATATTAATAAAAGCATGGAATTTCTGGTTTCAGTTTCTTTGTTTAATGGCATATCAACTTTCATGGGTTATTTCCTTGTAGAAGAACAACAGTGATACTTTTCAACCCATAACTAGGAGGATAAGAGACTCCATACTTTTCTTAAGGATATTAGTCAAAAAAGGAACATAATAGTACAACTGGAATTCAAGCTTGCTTATTTCAAAGCCACAATCCACTACTTTAGCCATTACAACGTGGGAAGTCCCCTTCCCCCAATGGAATTTCAATGGTTTTAGCTAGTATTCTATAAAGAAGACATATCTTGTAATGTGGTTTGGTCATAGGAACACTACTCATATAGCATGTCTTGGATAGTAATAGCCTGGTGTAGCCCATCCCTCTCCAGGTCTACAACTGGTTTGAATTCAGAGTTTTCCTTCTTCTAGAATAGTCACTATACCAAGGTTAAAAATCCCTGTTTGCTCTACTATTTACTGGAGGGAGAATAGTTGTCTTCATACCTTTCTCAAGGGTATTAACTCTATGTGAGATGTAAACATCCTTATTCAGGATTTGAACTTGGGTAGCCGCATCTATTTATATTATAAATTCTGTGAATAGGAAGTTACTTGACATTGATTACATTCAGCAGCTTTTTAAGTGAATAATTAAAGCAGCAATAAAAGAAAATAAAATTGCATAAAAAAAAAGAAAATCCTGACAACTGAAAATTGAGTCGTGATTTCACCTTGCATTGAAATTGCCACACAAAAAATTAATCTAAAAATTCTTTAAACAGTAAAGGTTTATTTTTAGATAAGGCTGATTTTGGAATGAATAGAAGAGACAAAGACTAAAATTATTGTATTTACACAGTAGTAGTAGTAATTTGGCATACCTGAGTAAGTGGTATCTTGCTGTTTCTGTGTTGTGCTTTGGTCAAAAGTTTCTAGTTATTTCATCTCTCTTTTTCAATACATTTAATTTTCATAGGTCTTTCTCTCTCTCTCAATTACTTGCTCTTCCATTTTCTTTCTTATTTTTTCTTCTTTTGTTATGATTTTCTGAACTTTACTTCAGTTTTCCTTTCTCCATATCCCTTCATTTTTTTCTCCCTTGTTCAATTTCTTGTCTAGCATTCTCTCTTAGTTTTCTTTTCCTTAGGCTTTATTTATTTATTTAGCTTAATTTCTAATGACAAGAAGAAGACGACTTAGTGTTAATTAAAAAGAAGAAGAAGAAAAAAAAAGAACTTGTCATCTAGAGGATTCTCTCTCTCTCTCTCTCTCTCTCTCTCTCTCTCTCTCTCTGCATTCTTTGGAAGGATTCTAAAGAAGCTGATGGATAATTTCCCTCTCACAACAATGGCAACGTCATGCAATCATCTTCAATAATCATACACATACAATTTTCCATTCTCTTTCCTGAATCCTCTCTTCAAAGTGAAGAGCTGGATTTACATATAGACTGAGCAAGCTGCAGCCCAAGGCCTCATAATCTAGGAAAGTCCTCAACCTTCTGTTAAAGAAATTATTAAAAAAAACATACAAATAAATAAATAGAATTTAATTTGTTGTTTAGCAACATTAAACACATGGCTGCATAACTTACACAAGTGTGCACTTAAGGTTTTGTTTTTCATGCTCAAAAGTGAACTTTGAGCCTCCTAGTCTCCCAGCCCAGAGCTTCCAGTTGCTTTAATTCAGCACAGTCTAAATGCACATATAAAACTAGTTAATTCATTTTATCAAAACTTAATTATTTTAAATATTTATAATGTAGGAGGTGGGTTTAATGTAATAGTTATTGTTGCAAGCAACCAGAGTTCAAATCTTTGACAAGGCTATTTGTTTTTGCGTTCATGCTAATGCCCTTGGGAAAGGTACAACTTCACCTGTTATCCCCAGTCTAGCTATGAGTAAAAGAGTTGGGTAGACTGGGTTAATTAGTCTTGGTTAGGCAACCAGACTAGAAAGAAAACTGAATTCAAACCAGCTTTACTTCACTTAAAAATTGACCTGGTCTCACATCATATCAGTGGTAGAGGGGTTGGGTAAGTACAGACTAATACATAAATATTTACTAAGCTGTGTTTAACTTTCTTATAAAAAAAACTTCATTCTCAGTACAGGTATCTTACAGAGAAAACTGCTGGATTAATACTATTCAAATTTTGATTACCCTCTTTAAAATAAAATAATAATAATAGCAATAGCATTATAAAATAAACTAAGCTGAAGCTTAGTAAATGAACTACACAGGTGATTTTGTTTGTGGTGGTGAAGACTTGTGTAGGACTAGTCATACTTTTTGGAAGCACTGATAACTGAAGAATGGCGTACTACAGATTCTTCAAACAGCACTTCCTAGGTTTTGAATTCAGAACTTTCCCTTCTCCTATATTAGTTGCCTTAGTAAGTTTAAAGAGCCTAATCTGTCATATTATATACATATAGCTGGGGTAAAAAAAAAATGAAGATATATATATATATATATTAGAGAGAGAGAGAGATAGAAAGAGATGGGTAGATTCAGGCCTTTCTCATGCTGAGTGAAATCTGTTTGATCCATTTCCTATGATGCTAACTGTTACGCCACTCACATTTCTAAATGGCATTATGTATAGCTTTAAAAAAATCTACCTATTTTCATCTCCAAAATCTTTATGAGACTGGAGCAAGTCTTTTACAGGATACGAAGTGTTAATCTCTCTTTCTCTCACTCACTCACACACACACAATCTAGTGTTTGGATGTTGGCTGATAACCAGGAACAAAGTGCTCAATGAATACAATGTAAATATTTCAATCTTTTTTAGATTTTTAAGATAAAATAAAATAAATCAATAAGGTAGTTTATTAAAAAATAAATAAATAAAATAAAACCTTGTTTAGTTATGACTAGAACCAAACATACTTACAAAATATTTACTGCTATGCTACACTGCATATACACAAACTATGCGTGTATATCTCAAGATTAACAGAATGACTGTATTTTTCAGGTTCAATAGATTATCTATACTATGATCCATCTGCCGAGTTATATCATCTTGCTATATATTTCAAATACAAAATATAAAAGGGAAGAGTGAAAGAAAGAAGAAATGAAGGTGAAATCAACACCTCTTCAGACTTTTTACTAAATAAAATAGAGTAGATTGTTTTTCTTTAGCATCATTTGTCTGCAACAAACAACTGACTCTCAATTTCAATATCAAAATAGATTTAGTTTGGTTTCTTTGTTTAATGGCATGTCAACTTTTGTGAGTTATTTAATGCTAAAGCCATCCTTGTAGAAAAGTAATGATATTATTTAACCCATAGCTAAGAGGAAAAGGGAACTAGTTCGAAAGTGAACCTAATAGCACAACTGAAATTCAAACTCACTATGATGTTGCAATCCAGCATGATAGCCACTACACCATAAGGACTCTTATCCCCACAAAAAATATTGAACATAACCTTGATAAAATACTTTAGTAAGGATGAGCATAAAATTTAACATAAATGCCACCTTTTATGTTTGGATTTTTAAAGGCAACATCATTGTCATCAAAAAAGCACCAATCTGATTTTTAGTCTTTGCTAAAATCCTCTGGGTTAAAGGGTAAAAATTTACCACACTCTTTTTTACACTCTCTTTCGCTATCTGCTTATCTCTCCATCCTTATCAGTCATCATACTTAATAAGTCCTCTAGACAGCATCCAGTGTCTGCACAAAGTTGATGAATCTAAATTTTTGCTGGTCAGCTAACATGAGTGTGTCCATGTGTAGATGTACATTTCAGAACATCACTTATGAGCTTGTCCTTACTTTACCAGCAGTGCCCAACATGTCCTGCTTGTCTTTCTTCAATGGTTTTTGAGATGGGAGGTAAATGGCAGTATAACTGCTGTTTTATAGAGTGCTACTTTCAGGATTTTCTCAAAATAATGCTTGGAGAAAAAGCCAGATAAGAACTATACAAGGATGCTGCATCCTGTTACAGGCATAGTGGGGGAAGTCTTGTACTTGCTAGTTATAAGATAGCTTCATATCTAAGGTATATTAGTTTTATAAGTACATTTTATGTATTAATACTCACTGGAACTTATACCAACCCTTGAGCTGTACTTGAAGCAGTCCCTTTGATGTGGCTAATGTGCTGGATTGCAACATTGTAGTAAGCAAGTTTGAACTCCAGTTGTACTATTACATTCACTTTTGGATTAATACCCTTGAGAAAGTTATGAACTTCCTCATTTCCTCCTCTCGCTATGGGTTAATAGTACCACAACTGTCCTTATACAAAGGATGAATCTGGTATTAAATAACCCATGCAAGTTGATATGCCATTAATAAAGAACCCAAACCAAACCTAGCTGTACTTGTCTTTCCATAACTGAGTGTAGTGTAATATTTTGATACATATTTATAGTCATTTACTAAGCACCAGGCCAGAAATATGGGGTGCCAAATGAGAATTCAACTCACAAGTAATGGTTTGCAATTGTAGTTTTCTAAGCTTTCCCTTTCCCAAAAGAATTGTATAGAGTAGCATATATAATAAAAAATTTTAAATACTTTTAGTTAATCTAACATTTTTTTTAAAGTAAAGCACTAATATGATGGGACCCATTCCAGGTTCTTGTTTGGAGTGGTATCCAACAAAATATATCAAACTCATTATATACTAACACATGCTCCAGTAATTTAAAACACTACTTTTACAAATAAAAAGTTAAAAAATTTAGAGCATAGTTTTTTTTCTTCCCCAGAAAGCAAGTTTTATGTGAGGAGAGGCTAAGACAGAATGTATTACACACACACACACACACACACACACACACACACACACACACACACACACACACACACACACACAAATAGTTAAAAACACTATTTTAAAAATCTTCAGTTGTGCATTAAAACATTTTTTAAAACCTATTTTAGTTATCTTAGTTTTTTTTAAGGGAAGGTCTAAGTAAAGATAAGAGTGAATAAATAAAATGTTGAAATAACAACTCAAATACATTTTGAAAGTGTAATTTTAAAAGGAAAAGAAAAAAGTACAATTGCAGATAGCATTAGCATGACAACTACCCCACTCCCTTTATTTTGACTCAGATAAATCCCTTCCTCTGTTCATCTTATAAACTGGTAATCATTATTATGAGAAATTCTATGAATCAAATTTTGATGGTAGAAATAAACATGGACTACTCTTATTTACTAATTCTTTCCTTTTTTTCTTCTTAATCTCTTATCTATTTGGTCATTCCATACCATTTTTTCTCATTCTATGTAAAGAGAGACTTATCTTTTTTAAATCAGCTGAACAATTTAAAGCAATTTTCAAGAAACAAACCATCTTAGATTAAACTTCGTAAGTGAAAATAGTGGACATATTTAATGTAATATGCTACCATTATTTCTTGATCTTGAGAACAACATGTGCAATTCTGTTGCTTTAACAGTGCAAATATAAATTAGTTGCGCAGTCAATTATATCAACAAACGATTTGATAATATAGTTGATTCTGTCTTTGGCCAAAGAGCCAATTCTTAAAATGGAATTTTTCAAAGAAAAAGTCATGTAAGATTTCAGTTTTTTTTTTTTTTTTATATGCATACATATGTCTCCAGTTCTCAGTCTTTATCAATAAAAAACTTGGAAAATAAAACAATCTATGTATAAATCCGACCACTCTGTCATGGGGAGAATATGGTATAAGCTCAATCTTTAAACAAATTACAGCTGGTTTGAATTCAGAGTTTTCCTTCTCTTAGACTGTTGCCTAACAAAGACTAAAGAACCTAATTTTCCATTCTATTAATTCATAGCTGGAGGAAAACAGATGGATTCATGCTTTTCTTAAGGTCATTAGCACAAAATGAAATACAAAGTCTTGTCCAGGATTTGAATTTGTGTCACTGATTCCATTTCCAATGACATTAAACAATATGCTAAGTGCACCTCCATGATAAAGGATGCCTGTAGTTTTTGTTGTTTGTTTGTTTTTATTTTTTTTATTAATATTCCATTAATGATAATAGAATATCAAAAACAGTGCTTCAGTTTATTAGTAAGATTGTAAATAAAATTATATGGTAAGCCATCAATAAAAATTAGATTTTAAGTAACATTAGATGAGCCATGAAGTTATCATGTTCTCATTGTAATAATATTCCATGAGGGTACTGTTGCTGCTATTTAGGAAGAAGGGAAGGATTCTAATTAGAATTTTGTAGTTATTTTCACTATAGTGAGAATTTGGATGATTAAGAAATGATTTGTAGACCCCACAAAATTACAATCTGGCTTACTATTTAGCCATAGCTGGAAGGAGAACAGTTGGATTTATGCCTTTCCTAAGGTTATATGTGTGTGTGTGTGTATATATATATATATATATATATATATATATATATATATATATATATATATATATACACATACACACACACACACACACACACACACACACATATAACTATAACCCTGCAAAAATAGCACATCATAATGAGATTTTCAAAAGAACAATACATTTAAAACTAAAAAAATAAAACAATTTCCTGTTCAATTTGCAACTGAATAATAATTTTGTCATGTCACCATTCATACTGAAGATAATTTTGTAATCATCTAAATTCTGAATATAATGAAGATAATTATGAAATGCTAAACAAAATCCTTTTCTTCTTCCTAAATAGAGGCATCAATATCATAGACTGCAGTTACAATTTGAATCCTAGCAACAAAGAAAACTAATATAACAATATTAGTAAAGATTAGATAAGTTGTCTTATGTTTCTTGCCTTAAACACAAACTTGTAGAAATTACTTTCCATTTCAAGATCAAGCATGAAACCAAAATAAAAGCCAGAGAAGTTCAATTTAATCAACCAATTAAAATGACATGCTTTGAGAAAACAGATTTGTGCTGATAAAAAACAACAAGAAAAATTATGCAAGCAATTTTGTTCTCTCTCTTTTCTGTTTAATATAATGTATAGTTTTCATCAATTCTATTTTGAACTTAGTAAATTTCCAAAGATTTAGCAAATAAATATTCATACTGACCTTTGGTTTGGCTTGGTTTGGTTTCTTTTTTTAATTGCATATCGACCTATATGGGTTATCTCATGCCAAAGCCATATTTGTAGAAGAACAGTTGAGGTACTATTTAACACATAGCTGGGGAAATAAGGGTCTAATACTGTTTCTTAAATGTATTAGTCTGAAAGTGAATGTAACTGCATGGCTGGATTTTGAACTCGCTACAATGTTGCAGTGCAACATGACTGATCTTTGGAGTAACTGATAATGTAGTTAGACAGAACTTAACCCTTAGGACTTTGAGACTCACTCATATATTTTTTTTTGCTGAAAATGGGAACTATTACACTTTGTTATTTAACAGCACATAAGAATTAAAGGTGCTCGTGGTGTAATGGTTATCATCGTAGGAAATGGACATGGTGACACAAGTTCAAATCTTAGACAAGACTGATAGCATTTCACATAGCACTAATACTCTTGGGAAAGGTATGAATCCAATTATTCACCCTCCAGCTATGGGTAAATAGTAGGGCAGATTGGGTTCTTCAGCCTTGGTGAGGCAACTAGTCTAGGAGAAGGAAAACTCAAAACTGTTAAACTCCACTTAAAAATTGACCTTGTGTCATATCCTGTCTGAGCGGAGGGGTTGGTAAATATGGATAAGACTTAAAGTTATGACTTCAACTATTCTCCAAGCCAAGTAGGCTGGGGCTGTAGAATACACCAATTGCATCTCTGCAAAGGAGTAAGACCCCCCTCCCAAAGAGTATCCTGGATATGACACTAAACAATCTCATGGTGAGGCTCCAGCCTTGGAGCTTTGGGGAATGTGGAGTACTCCTTCATTGCCATTGCTCCTAGGTCAACTCTGACCTGGAGTGGTAGCACCTGAAAGAGTCTTATCTATGAGTCAAAAAGAACTATTTTACATTCAAACTGTATGACAACAAATGACTCATACTAAATTGAATTGTTAGAAATAGAACTCTTTGACCTTTTAACTGTGTGCAAGGAAATTAATGCTAACTCATTTAAAAATGAAATTACCTATAAACTATTCACTTAGAAACCATATGTATACCCATTTAAATGTATGCAAACAAATGACTGATGTTAAATTGTGACTGCTACTTGAAACCATTTAACAGTGTGCAAACAAATGATTGATAGTAGATAAAATTATTCATCTTAGATAGAAAAACTTTAAACCACTTAAATGGGGAAAAAAGAGCTTGGAGTTGTTTAAAAATGTTATGAACAATGTGTTTACAAATTATGTGTGTGTGTTTGTGTGTATGTGTGTGTACATATAAGAAGGATTTGGCATTAAATAACCTACAATGGTTGATATGCCATAAAACCAAACCAACTATTCTCCCTGACTATGGTTAAATAGTAGGACAGACTGAGGTTTTTAATTTTGGTATGGCAACTAATCTAAAAGAAGGAAAACTCTGAATTCATTCCAGTTGTAGACCTGGAGAAATATGGGCTCTGCTAGACTATTCATGCCCAAGGCACACTACATGAGTAAACAGATTAAAGACTTAGATTACAATATCTTATAGGCAATTCAAAATGTATAAAAATAATAAAATTACAACATTTTATCAACAATAGCCATGTAGAAATGAGTATTTCCCAGCTTTAGGCCATTTGGGTATATGTGCTTCTAGATAGTGGCACAAATACTACCAGCTTGGGTTAAAAAAGTTGAGTATTGTAATTTAATGGCATATCAACCTTTGATGGTTATTTAATGCCAAATCCTGTTTATACATGTGATTTTTAAGTGAATAGTTTGTAAGTAACATTTTCTTAAATGAGCCAGAGCTCATTTATTTGCACACAGTTCAGTGGTTTCAAGAATTGCTATAATTCTATTTGCACACAGTTTCAAGTATTGCGACCTAATACTAATAATTTTATTCAATATTAATCATTTATTTGCACATAGTTAAATGGTTAAACAGTTCTATTTGACACAAAGATGAGATCATAACAGGTACTACCATTTGGGGCCAGAGTGGACCTAGGAGCAATGGCAATGAAAGGGTACTCCACATTCCTCAAAGCTCCAGAACTGGAGCCTCACTATCAGATAATTTTGTATCATATCCAGGATACTATTGGGGAGTCTTATATCTCTGCAGATATACAGTCTGTGTATTCAAAGCAAAAAGGGATTCACACTATTTTCAACAATGAGTTTACAAAACTCTTAAGGCAAGCATATTCACAACCTCAATGCACCACAAAACAAATTTTTAAAAGTCTAAGTTATAGTTCCATATCCTAAGCAAAGTGTTAGAGTTTATAAACCCCTTCACCAGAACTTTTATGTACAAGGTCAGATGTATTCATATATAGAGTTTTAGAAAACCCAAATCTATCATTTAATTCTACAGAAGAAGTGTTATGTTAACTTTTACATTGATTTATATTATTTACCCTGAAAGTATATTTTTAAGTGTCTTTATTTAGGAGGAATAATTGAGAGAGAAGATTTTTCAGTGAGAAATTTAACTTCAAATCTAACAATTAGCAACAAGAATCTACTCCTAGCAAGCCTCTGAAATTAGTAAACCAGTTCACATATTTTAGTAGCAATATCTCACCTACTACAAGTGAGGTTAACATATGCATAAGAAAGGCATGGACTGCTATTGACAGGTTAGCAATCATTTGGAAATCTGATATCTTCGATAAAATAAAACACGGATTCTTCTAGGCTGTAGCTGTGTCAGTACTACAGTATGGTTGCACCACATGGACTCAAGCAAAATGCTTAGAGAAAAAACTAGATAGGAACTAGACAAAGATGCTGCATATTGTTTTGAACAAATCCTGAAATCAGCAACCCACAAAACAGCAGCTGTTCAGCTAATAGCTTCCCATCTCACAAACCATCCAAGAAAGTTGAGCAAGACATGCAGAAGTAAGGAGAAACTCATATGCAATGTTCTCCTGTGAACTCCTACACATTGACACACCAGTGTTGACCAACCAGCAAAGATTTATATTCATCAGCTTTGTGCAAACACTGGATGCAGTCAAGAGGACTTGCAAACAGTGATAGTCGATAGGAACGGATGGCAAGAGAGATAGAGCCAAAGAAATCCATGTTATCAGCATGACTTGATGATGATGATGATGATATATAAAATACAAGGTGATTTACATCTCAGTCACGTACACTAAAGAGTAATGAGAAATTAAATTGTTATGAGAACACAATGCATTATTAGTCTGGTTTTCTAAATGCACATGCACACACTTTTTTGTAAAACATTAACAATCTGGTCTAACCACTGAGTAATGAGAAATTCTGTTATTGTAACATGATTTTTGTATTTTTTTGTTTCAGTTGATGTATTAATAATAATCATCATCATCATCATATCGTGCTGGCAGCACGGATATCCCTGACCCTCTCTCGCCACTCCTCCCTATCGTTCATCGCCCTAGGTAGGTCTTCAGGACAACATTCCGTATCCTCACATAGCTGCTGAATGTATGTTCGAGCTGGTCGTCCTGCTTTTACGCGGCCATGTGTGGGGATCCATAAGAGTACATCTCTTATGAGTTCATCTCTGCTTCTCCAGCAGTGTCCTGCATGTCTGGTTCTTCTAACTTGAATAGTTTTCGTGATAGGGGGCAGGTGGCCGTACAGTTGGTGTCTTGTGGGGTGTTGCTGCCAGGACTTGTTCAGGATTGCACGCAGCATTCTTGTGTAATTGCCATCTAGTTTCTTCTCCAGCCGTTTTGTTAGCGTCCATGTAGTGCATCCATATAGCAGTATTGATGTGACCGCTGCCTGGAAGAAACTGCGTTTCATTTTATCGGTTAGGTCTGATTTCCATATAATCGATAGCTGTCCATGCTTTCGTTAACCTCGTTTCGATGTCCTGCACAACCCAGCAGCTGTTCTGGAGAATGATACACACAAACTCCAATGGGACTTTGACATATACAAATGGAGCACCTAATCTCGGCCAGAAGACCAGACCTTATAGTAATCAACAAAAAAAGAGAACTTGAAAATTGTTGACTTTGCTGTACCAGCTGACCATAGAATAAAACTGAAAGAAAGTGAAAAGAAGGATAAGTACCTAGACCTTGCCAGAGAATTTAAAACTATGGAACATGAAGGTGACAATTATACCAGTTATGATTGGTGCATTTGGTACAGTAACTAAAGGACTATTAAAGGGACTGGTGGACTTGGAAGTTGGAGGATGAGTGGAGACCATCCAAACTACAGCATTGTTGAGAACAGCCAGAATACTGAGAAGAGTCCTGGAGACTTGGGGAGACTTGCTGATACTCAAACTCCAGTGAAAGACCATCAGCTAATGTTGATGTGAAAAACTCTAATGATTAAATAATAATAATAATAATAATAATAATAATAATGATAATAAAGGGGGAGTCCCCATGGCATAATGGCGAACATGCTGGACTGTGACCATAAAATAAGCGAGTTTGAACTCTGGTTGCACTATTATATTCACTTTAGGACTAATGAAACCCCCTTATCCTCTAACTACAGATGAAAGAGTATCATTAGTGTTCTTCTACAAACGTGGCTTTGCCATTAAATAACCCACAAAGGTTGATATGCAATTAAACAAAAAACAAAACTGAAAATAATAATGATAGTGATTACCATCATTGGCTCAGATGTGGTCAATCAGAATCTGTTACAATCTATGATATTAATAGAGTAAAAAATGAATGCATGTGGTTGAATGTTATATCCATCCAGTCATCACCTCAGATAAATAATAATGGATCATTCCATTTTGATTCTGAAGAAAGAAAGAAAGGAAAAAGAACATACTACACATAAGGGAGGAAAAAACTGATAGATCTTCCTTCTCCAAGAAAGATTGCCTAAGCAAGGCCCAAGAACCCAGTCTTCCCTACTATTTATTCATAGATGGAAGTAGAACAGATGGATACATGCCTTTTCAAAGAGCATTAGCACAAAATGAAACACAGCCTTGTCTTGGATTTGAACTTGGGTGGCAGATTACATTACTACAATGATAACCATCATGCCTCCTCAAAAAATAAAAAAATAAATATTAGTTCATATGTAGTTTTATTCTGACTTCATCTAAATGGAAATAAGTAAATTTGCATATTTTTACATAGAAAAAAGATTCATTTCTAAATTTCATTGCTGAATGTATAAAAAAGAATTTGAAGGGAATAAGGGTCATTTTCTTTACTTTTACAACATATGAGGGTCATTCAAAAAGTTCTAAGCTGCACCCACATTTTAGATTTGTTACACACCTTTCACCTTTGTATGGGCCTCACCTGAATAGAAATTAAGACAGAAATCTGAATTAGTTTATCTAGTTTTATAAGAAATAGTCATATATTTCCCAAGCTAATGAGGCTTAGAACTTTTTGAACGACCCTCATAAGCTTATTAAGAAACAACATATTATTCTGTAAGATTGGTTGGTTGGGTTTTATGGCATATCAACCTTTGTAGGTTATTTAATGCTAAATCCATTTTTTGCAAATAGTCAGTTCTATTTCAAACAATTCAGTTAAGCATGAGTACACAGTTTAAATGTCAAAAACATTTCTGTTTCAAGTTATTCAGTTTATTCAAACAGTTCTAATTCAGCCAATTCAGTTAAGTATAAGTATAGATTTTATTTACACACAGTTAAATGTCAAAACAGTTCTATATTAAACAATTCAGTTTAGCATAAGTATGCAGTTTAGTTCTATTTAACCCATAGATAGGGCCCTATCAGGTGCTACCATTCCAGGCCAGAGTGGACCTGGGAGCAATGGCAATGGAGGGGTACTCCACATTCCCTAAAGTCCCAGCATTACTGGAACCTCATCATTAGATTGTTTAGTGTCATATCTAGGACACTTGTTGGGGGAGGGGCTTACCCCTCTGCAGAGGTGCAGTTGGTGTATTCTACAGCCCCAGCTGACTGGGCAAATTATCCAGTAAGAAAATTTGTTACATATTGTAACCAGAATTGTAAGGAGCAAAGTTCAACAACCTATCCTGTATAATTACAGCTCAGGCAACAGCAGCAACCATACTAGCAGTTATAATAGATAGAAATAATCATTATAGTTCAAAACAAAAAAGGAATATCACTAAAAATTCTAAAAGTAAAAATTCTTTGTAATGGGGATGATTATATGCTGTTCAAAGAGAAATTAGAAATTTTGTTGAGCATAAGAAAACAAAATGGATCAATTTGCCATCACATTTTTAAATATTCTGAATAAGAATAAAATCAGTTATTGTGGGTAGTTACAGTATAATTAACAGTTCTAATTCCTATGGGATTTTTTTTCGGGGTTGGGTGGAGAAGCAAGATAGAAGGCTATGAATTGAATGCTTAAAATCTATGAATAACCTACATAGTTGGCAACTGAAATTGATGAATCAACAACCTATAAATACAGTGGATGTGATCTATGTTGGGAAAAATTGACTGAGAAACAGGAGTTAATTAAGCAGGCTGATCAGTTTGCAAGTAAAAAGTGTTAATTCCCAAGATTGATATTTTATTGATCTGACAACTTTTAGAGAGAATAAAAAAAGAGAAAACCAACAGAGGTAAGGTAGAAAAGGAAAGGACAAAAGGGTTATGGGTGGAGAAGAAAGAGCAACAGAACTAAGAGAGGGAGATTAGTTTGGATGTGTTTTATGGCATATCAACCTATGTGGGTTATTTAATGTCAAATGTTCACACACACACACACTTGAAAGCAAATAGTTTGTAGGTAACATTTTTAAACAAGCCAGAGTTCATTTGTTTACACAGTAAAATGGTTTCAAGTATTGCTATATAACACTAATAATTTTATTTAATATCAATATTTGTTTCCAGCTAAATGATTTCAAGTACTGCTATTTAATGTTAATAATTCTATTCATCAAGTATTCCTATCTAATATGAACAATTTGCACAGAACTGTATGGTTTTAAATAGCTAATCATCATCATCATCATCATCATGTCGCGCTGGTAGCACAGATATCCCTGACCCTCTCTCGCCACTCCTCCCTATCGTTCATCACCCTAGGTAGGTCTTCAGGACAACATTCCGTATCCTCACATAACTGCTGAATGTATGTTCATGCTGGTCGTCCTGCTTTTACACGGCCATGTGTGGGGGTCCATAAGAGTACATCTCTTATGAGTTCATCTCTGCTTCTCCAGCAGTGTCCTGCATGTCTGGTTCTTCTAACTTGAATAGTTTTTGTGATAGGGGGCAGGTGGCCGTACAGTTGGTGTCTTGTGGGGTGTTACCCGCCAGGACTTGTTCAAGATTGCACGCAGCATTCTTGTGTAATTGCCGTCTAGCTTCTTCTCCAGCCGTTTTGTTAGCGTCCATGTAGTGCACCCATATAGCAGTATTGATGTGACCGCTGCCTGGAAGAAACTGCGTTTCATTTTATTGGTTAGGTCTGATTTCCATATAATCGATAGCCTATTGATAGCTGTCCATGCTTTCGTTAACCTCGTTTCGATGTCCTTTTCGGTTGATTTGACGCTGCTTCCTAGGTAAGTGAATTTGTTTACTAGTTTAAGAGGGGTTCCTTCTAGAGTGGAAATGTCCCCCGTTTGATTATAGCACATATATTCCGTTTTGTGTGCATTAACATAGAGGCCTATGCCTGCAGCTGCTCGTTCCAAACTATGCAGTAGTGTTTCGGCTTGGTTGGGTGTATTTGCCAGTATCGCTATGTCATCGGCGTAGTCAGCGTCGGTAATTGTTTTTGCAGGGTACCTTCTGCTTCTTTTCTTCGTCAGCTCGAAGCCATTCTCTCTGATTTTGTCAATCGATGTTCTAAGTACGTAGTCTAGACAAATGATAAAGAGGTACAGAGCCAGTGTGTCCCCTTGTAGTAATCCTGCTACAATGTCGAAGTATTCTGTGTCTCCATCTGGTGATCGTACTTTTACTTTGGTGTTTCTATAGAGAATCGTTACTGCTGCTACGGTTTCTTTAGGTATGTCGTACGCTAATAATAATCCTTAGTAAATGATTAAACAATTTGACCCATAAATGGGACCCTAACAGGTGCCAACAATCCCGGTCAGAGTGGACCTGGGAGTAATGGCAATGAAGAGGTACTCCACATTCCCTAACTTCAAGACTGGAGCATTGCTATCAGATGCAGTTTAATGTCATACACAGGACAATAAATAGTTTTAAGTACTGCTATCTAACACTAATAATTCTATTCAACATTATTTGTTTGTACACAGTTAAATGGTTTTCAGAATTGCAATCTAACACTAATAATTCTAAATAATTCTATTTTATATTAATCACACAGTTAAATGTTTCAAGAATAGTAAATAAATGAATAGTTTTATTTGATCCATAGATAAGACCCTATGAAGTACTACCACTCCAGGTCAGAGTGGACCTGGGAGTAATAACAATGAAGGGGTACTCCACATTCCCCAAAGTTCTAAGATTCAAGCCTCCTCATCAGATGGACACTTGTTGTGGTGGTGGGATCTTACCCTTCTGCAGAGGTGCAGTCAGAATATTCTACAGACCCAGCTGACAGGGTGGTATGGGTAAAGAGGAAAAGGCAACAAAGCTATGAGTAAAAAGGAAAGAACCACAGAGTTATTAGTATAGAGAAAAAGACAACAGAGTTGGGGGGGGGGGGGGAAGAAAGGGCAACAAAGTTATGAGGTGAGAGGATAGGGCAACAGAGTTATGGGAAGAGAGGAAAAGGCAACAGAGTTTGGGGGAGGGTAGAAGAAAAAGGCAACAGAAATAAAGGAAGGAAGAAATACAAGAAGTTGAGAAAGAGAAATAAGAAAATGGAGTAAGGGAGAATAACAGATAAGAAAATAGAGGGAATAATCATGTAGCGAGTAATAATGAAACGCTTAAACATTTCAGAATATCCTTTATTTTTCAGTAAGGTTCAATAATATTAATAAAATTTTCACTTTTTTTTTCTCAGAGGAAATATAATGTTTACTTATTGGCACTTATGATGTCCATTAAACCAAACTAAGCTTGATAATTGAACTAGAAAGGTGGTTTGTTTATAGTTGTGAAGGCTTGTGTAGAAGCAGCCAGACTTTTTAGATAAGATGATAACAAAAGAATGGTACACTACAGTATCACAGATTCTGTAAACAACACTCAGGTTTTGAAGTCTGAGTTTTTCTTCATCTGTACCAGTCACCTTACCAAAGCTAAACAGCCCTGTCTGCTATACTATTTTTACTCACAGCAGAGTTTGGTTTGTTTTAAAAGGCATATCAATTCCTTATTGGTCACTTAAAGCTGAAATTTGATTCATTTGTAAATGATTGATTATAATCAAGTGTGTGCGTGTGTGTGTGTGTGTGCGTGTGTGTGTGTGTGTGTGTGTGTGTGTGTACTTATAATATCCATGAAGTAAGTTTGAAAAACAAGTTATCTACTTATTTTTAAATGAAATTAAAATGAACTACTGTGACAAGAGAAAACCAAAGATAAAAGGACCTGTTAGCAGGGCCCTAGATTATGCCAACTGCATTTCCTGCAAAGGAATAAGATCCAATCCCACAAATAACTCAAAAATACCCCAGAGGTGTGACCTGAGTAGAGAATTAAATGAATCTGGTGGTGAAGCTCCAGATCTGGAGATCTGGTGAGTGTTGAATCACCTCTTCATTGTCATTTTTCCCAGGACCACTCTAACTCAGAGTAGTAGTACCTGTTAGGGTCTCACCTATGGGTCAAATCTGAAAATCATTAATACTAAATAGGAATACTTGAAACTATATAACTGTGTGCAAACAAATGATTGTTATTAAGTATAAATAGCTACATATAATTATGTATGAATAATTACAATAAAAAATAGTTACTTGAACCAATATTTGTTTACAAATGAATATTATAAGTTACTTGAAACAACATAAAACCATCCAAACCCAAATAAGGATTATCTCAAATTCAGTGTAAAATAGTCTTGATTATGATGATTAATAGCAAAATGTGGAAAAGATCACGATCATGTGGAAAAGAGTATAATAATAGGAGAAACAAATAGAATGAATAAAAATGGCTGCTAAAGGTTTGGTATTGAAGTTTGTAGACAATTAAAAACTAAAAATAAAAACACTTGATTTCAGGACTGTATAAGAGGACACCTTAAAAGAATACTCTTTACTCTTCTATGCCTTTGCTTTCTTACTTCTCCTCTGATTTTCATCATAGCTTCTCCATCAAGCCAATCAGGTGTCAGCAAGAAGCAATATGTCCTATCAGTGGAACCTAAGAACAAAGGAAGACTTGCATTACTCTGAACATGCAACAGGATCTTCTAACAGAACATGACTCACACTTTATCGATTCCATCCCAAACACTAAATTATTTCTGCGCAATACAACTGATAGGGGCGGGAGACATAAACCTACAGCAAGTTTCTTCTTTATTTCAATATACTTGTTTACATGCTGTGCAATATGGCAAAATGTTTTTCTTTATAATAAAAATGCATGTTTTTCTAAATTCACTAAATTGGCAAAGTGGAAAAATATTTCCAAGTTTATATCGTGTTGCAAAGAAAAGTAAAATGAATAACCTATACAATTTAATATTTGATCACAGTTTCGGAAGTTTCCTTGACTACAATTAATATTTTAATAAATTCTCTTTTTCTAGTAAATATATATATATATATATATATATATATAAAATACTTTTTTTTGATATTAGACATTAATGAAAAATGCCAGGGAAATTATAAACATTTAAGTTATAAACACACACACACACACTTTTGAGACATTTAGTTTTTAAAAATACAATTATAACTGTCCAAGTCTCTCTTTCTCTCTTATATATATATATATATATATATATATATATATATATAATATATATATGATATATAATATATAT
>CAUZXS010004576.1:62500-134148 GCA_963585895.1 Sepioteuthis lessoniana | reverse complement strand
TATAAATATATATATATATATATATATATATATATTACTTGATAGATTTTAATTCATCAATTTATTCTTGTCCATTTACATAACCCGTTTTCTCCCCGCTGTTCTTAGCAAATATAATCCATAATACATAATCCTATATCTCAACATTTTTCTTTTTCTTATGCATAATCTCATCAAATTTTGAAAGGTTTACGAACAGTGATGACGCTTTTTTTCAAAACAAGACGCTGACATCGATGCAGTTAACAAAATTATACTGTATACACTTATGACTAAAATCCACTATTCTATTTCTTAAACATCACCCAGTGTTTCAGGGGAAAAGATGCTTCGAAAATAAACTAATTTCCAGTTCAATATGCATCGTCATTTTGGGCGTATTTCTTTTCAGTCTTTTATAAAAACTGAGGATAAAAACTTCAATTTCTAATGAAAAAATAACGATGACTGTTGTTTAAAGCCATTCACTCCTTCCAAAATAGTAGTATAATATAATCATGGACAGCTGCTATAACGGAAACTGTCTATTTTTCGACGGCATGCTAAGCCGTCTGGGGTTATTTCATGCCCCAGACGTTAAAGAATCATGTTCATTGGCGTCTATATTTACATTTCTGCAATTGTTTCTTTAATTGTTGGCACACAGTAATATCCTATCAAGTATTCCCATCTAATACAAATGATTTGCGCATAGTTGTATGGTTTCAAGTATTCCTATCTAATACAAATAATTATTTGCTTTCACGTAACTCTTTCTATTTAATAATGATTATTTGTTTGTACATATTTATAAGGCTTCAAGTAAATAATAATAATAATAATAATAATAATAATAATAATAAGGCATTACACCCCAGAGACGACGTTGACAGACTATATGTATCTAGAAAAGAGGGAGGAAGAGGACTTGCCAGCGTCGAAGACACCGTTGACGCATCCATACAACGGTTCGAAGACTACATAGAAAAACACGAACGAGGACTAATTACAACCATCAGAAACGATACCGACAACACGACAGACGAAAGAGTGACAACGACTAGGAAACAAAATGGGAAGGAAAACAACTCTATGGCCCGCTTTAAACGTCTAATAAACAACATCTCGTACCAAAAAACCTGGACCTGGCTAAGAAAAGGAAACTTCAAAAGAGAAACGGAATTCCTCCTAATAGCATCACAGGACAACGCCATAAGAACCTATCATATCAAAGCGAGGATAGATAAGACGCAACAAAACAGTAAATGTAGGCTATGCGGTGACAGAGACGAAACGATCAATCACATAATAAGCGAATGCAGCAAATTAGCACAGAGGGAGTATAAGGCGAGACACGCCTGGGTCGGCAAGGTGGTCCACTGGGAAATGTGCAGGAAATTTCAATTCGACCATACAAACAAATGGTATATGCACAACCCAGCACCTGTCCTAGAAAATGACACACATAAACTCCTATAGGGCTTTAAAATACAAACAGATCACCTAATCCCGGCCAGAAGACCAGACCTCATAATAATCAACAAAAAAAAAAAAAGGAAAATTTGTAAAATTGTCGACTTTGCTGTCCCAGCGGACCACAGAATAAATCTGAAGGAAAGTGAAAAAAAAGATAAGTACCTCGACCTTGCTAGAGAATTGAAAAAGCTGTGGAACATGAAAGTAACGATTGCGCCCATTTTGATTGGTGCGTTAGGCACAATACTTAAAGGATTATTAAAAGGCCTGGAAGACTTGGAAATTGGCGGACGGGTAGAGACTATCCAAACGACAGTATTGCAGAGAACGGCCAGAATCCTGAGACGAGTCCTGGAGACTTGAGGAGACTTGCTGTCACTCAAACTCCTGTGTAAAACTATCAGTTAACACTGATGTGAAAAACTCTAAAGGAGTAAATGATAATAATAATAATTCTTAATAAACAATTATGTATTTTTAACAAATATCATTTACAGTTATATGGCATCAAGTATTCCAATCAAATACTAATAATTTTCATACGGATCTACTTGATCCATAGGTGGGACCCTAAAAGATACTACCTTTACAGGGTCAGATTTGACCTGGGAATAATGGCAAGTAAGTGGTACTCGACTCACACTATAGCTCCAGAATGGAAGTCTCACCACCAGTGTCATGCCCATGACATTCCTTTTTATGCGTGACGTCTGACCCTTTAGCAGGAGTTACAGTCAACGTATTCTAAGTTCCGCCCACAGGGTTGTCTAAAGCGGTACAGCATAGCAAGTTTTTTCTGGCCGCCATGTTATAAAACGCTTTAACTTAAAGAACAAAGCAATTTCCAGAAAAATTACAACTCAATGATACGTTCGTGCCCACCTTAATAATGATCCACTTTTTGTTTGCTTGTTATCTGACTAACAATAACACAAGTTGCATTGTTTTTTTCAGTTGAAAATTTCGGTTATTGGCGCTAATTTCTCCCAAAATATAAGACGAAAAAGTCTCCTACAAATTTTAGAAGTTTCTAATCTAACAGCTTTGAGTTTTTGTAATGTTTATAATACTCTGAATAAAATCAAAGAAAGAGAAAAATATTACTAATTGTTTCATATTTATGTTTTAACACTATCATAATTCCATGGGTATAATTATTTTCTTTATCATTTTCTCTTCTATCATGAGTCTTTTTTCCCAACTTTGAACTGAAATTACCGGACAAAATATCCAAATAGAAAATGTATTGCTAAGCGTTCATCATACACTTACTTTCAATTATAAAATTGAACAAGCAAAATGTCAAAAATTCTTGAGATGAACTAAAATCTTCTAAAGTGAAGAATTTTTAAGAATAGTTGTTTGTTTTTGTTTTTTGTTTTTTTTTTGTGGGGGGGTGTTTTTTTGTAGGGGCGGTCGATGGTTTTTAAGGAGGTTTTTTTAATAACAATAATGTAAATACAATTAAGAGAAATTGACTTGACATCAAACTGCAGTTGTTAAAAAGAATAGAGATTATCTCCCTTTGAACCTTGTTTTTCTTCATTACTTTTATAACGTCATGCTTATCGCCTTTTTCTTCTTTCTCTTCTTCTTTCTCTCTTCGTCTTCTTTGCCTTCTTTTTGCCTTTTTTCTTTTTCATTCTTTTTCACAAAAAAATTTATATATATTGTTAGTAGCCATCTATTTTTTATTTCTAACATTAACAGGGTTCACAAGATCTGTTATGAAAGAATGTTTCTCCTAGAAAAATGAGGATCAGTTAAGTTGACATTTACTTAGCTTACAAGGCCAAATTAAACGGTTAATTAATGCTAGATTAACTATTTTGTTTAAATCTTTATATCAAATTTAGAAGCAGCAATTGAAAAAAAATTGAAAAATAGATAATCCGCATATTATGGTTTATCAGTTTAAAGAAAAAACTCAAATTCAGAAATCTTTCACATTGTGCAAAGATTGAAATCTCTGAAATCTCCCTGTTAAATACTTCAACATGCTTCATTTTTGTTACCCTTTTTTTATCTTTTCTATTTTTTTAATAATCTTGCACGTACTTTTGCTTTTAAAAAATATTATTTAAACAAGAAACGAGAATATCTTATCGAATCCTGTCGTTTTTGAAAATTTGTGATTTTTCTTGAAAACAAATTTACAAATAATATTTACAAATTAAATTTAATTATTTTTTTTTCTTTTTTAGGTCATTGGAAACAAATTACGAATATCTTAAAGGGTAAATCTTATTTTTTTTTATCTTTTTAACACTTTCCTCTCTTCTTCTTCTTCTTCTTCTTCTTGAGATTTTTGTTTCAATACAACGGTGAGTCAAAAGTTTTGCTATATTTTGGTAACATGAGGCACATTTCGGCAGCTTAAGATGCTTTTGTCAAGGTCATTAAGGCAACGAACTCCACTGGACTATCAAATGTCAAGCTTTCCTTTTCTGCAAGGGTTACCTACGAGATTTTCCTCTATAGCTTGGACCACGGCCTCGGAATCCACCGTTTTAGGCCTATCTGACCTTTTTTTCTACTTTTTTTTTTCTTCTTCGTCTTTTTTTCTATTTTCTCCTTCTTCTACTGTCTTTTTCATTCTTCAACACTTCTTCTTCTTCTTCTTCTTCTTCTTCTTCTTCTTCTTCTTCTTCTTCTTCTTCTTCTTCTTCTTCTTCTTCCGATCTTTTATTTCATCCTTTTCCATTCTCTTCGTCTTTTTCATAATTACCTTTTGTAATATCAACCTTATCGTATATCTTTTTCTTTCTTTCTTTCTTTCTTTCTTTCTTTCTTTCTTTCTTGCTTCTTCGTCGTTTTCTCTCTTTTTCTTTTTCATTCTTTTTCATTCGTGCACAGACACACACACACACACACACACACACATATATATATATATATATATATATATATATATATATATATATTGTGGACTTATTCATCTTAAAATATTTGATTTTCTCAAGTCAGATAAGTAACAAATATATATATATATATATATATATATATATTTGTTAATCCAACGAGAGAAAAGCAAATATCCTAAAATGAATAAAGTCCACAAATGATATCAAATTTGCTATTTAGACTTTTATTATTATCACTCATTGTGAGTTTTTCCCACCAGCGTTAGCTGATGGTCTTTCACTGGAGTCAGCAAGTCTCCTCACGTGTACAGGAATCTTCTCAATATTCTGACCGATCTCAATAATGCTGTAGTTTGAATGATCTCGAAACGTCCTCTGATTTCCAGTTCCTCCAGTCCGCTTACTAAACCTTTGCACACCAATTATAATTGGTGTCATCGTCCTTTTTATGTTCTATTACCTTTTAGTACTCTGGCAAGGTCTCTCTTTTCGCTTTCTTTAAGTTTAACTCTAAGATCCGACGGGGCGGCAAAGGCCAAGATTGTTAATTATCACTAGGTCTGGTCTTCTGGCCGGGATTAGGTGATCTATTAGTATCTCAAAGTCCTATCTCAAAGTCTCATTCTGATTCTGATATATTCTGATTTGTGCATGTACCATTTGGTAGTATGGTCAAATTTCAATTTCTTGCACAATTCCTAATGGATCACCTTCCCCATCCAGTCGTGTCTAGTCTTATACTTCTTTTTTGCTATCTTACTGCATTCGCTTATGAAGTGGTTAATCATTTCGTCTCTATCACTACATAAGTTGATTACTATATTCCTTATTATTCCTATTACACATGTGTGCTATACATATTTAGAACTTTTATACCTTCTTCAGGCGTGTGTGTGTGTGTGTGTGTATTCTCTGAGTATGTACGTGTGTGTACACATGCACATATATTTTTCAAGGATATTGCGTGAATTTAATCTGAAAATGCATTTGACGACATAACAGATGTGTTTGTAAGCTATTAAGTATGTGTGTGTGTGTGTGTGTAGTTAGGCTCTGTTTGATATTGGTTTGAATCGATTAATCATTTTGAAGCCTCACTATTAGATGTAGGTCTATGTCATACCCAGGACACCCTTTTTGCGTGGGGAGAAGGAGTATTACTCCTCTGTAAGTGATACAGTCAAAGCAACACAGAAAAAGTAAAAAACGAATGATGTTGTCTTTGGGGAAAAAGCAGAAATAAAAAATGTAAATCTTTAATCAAAAAGTCAAGACCTATAAGACATAAGTCTTACTTTTTTGATTAAAGATTTAACTTATTTATTTCACATAAATCAGTTCAGATTTTTAAAGATTTGCAAACGTGTCGACTGGTATTTCTAATCTTGTTTGATGTCTTCCGGTTTGTTTTGTTTGGTTTTTTGTTGTTTTTCGTTTGTGTTTTTAGTGGGGTACTTTGTAGGAGCTTGTTTTGTTTTATTTTGTTTTATATTTTGTTTTTTGGAAGGGGCCATTTTTTAAAACTTTTTTCCTTCTTTGAGGGGTTTATTTGCCTCTTTTTCTTTTCTTCTTTTTGACATTTCTTTGGCTCATCCGTTTCTTTTTCCTTGTATTTTCTTACAATTTTTTTCTTGTCGCATTTAGATTAATTTTTTTCTACTTTCCGCTATTTTTTTTTTTTTTTTGATTTTGTCGAGGACCAAATAATTGATGCATTGATCGAAAATGTCCTTTATCTAAAATAAAAGCCGTAAATAAATTCTTAAAAAGATTGCAACTTGAACTTTCCAGAAACTAAGAAAAAAACTTAAACTAGTTCGTGATTGTAGCCGTGTCATTAATTGAACTGATGCCAAGTCGATAAAGGTATGTTTCACTAGAAAAAGCAGTTGCGGTAAGAATTGCCAATAATGCATAAATCAGTTCAAAGTAACCATTGACTAAGTTTTACCGAGTTAGATACAAAGCTAGAAGTATGAGGGATCTAATGAGAATCAAACTCACTAACAATGATCTTATAACCTTGATAAGCTCAATGCACTCATGAAATAAGCTTTGCATAGTTTAGCATCCAGCAAGAAATATGGTTTGTTTTGGTTTGTTTAATGGTATATCAATATTGGAGAGTTATTTAATGCCAAAGCTATCCTTGATAAAGGACAGTAGTAACAATATTTAGCCTATAGCTGTGTAGATATAAGGTTCATTCCTTTTTCTAGAGTATTAGTTCGAAAGTGATCCCAATAGTGGGACTGGAGTTCGAACTCGCTTACTACGATGTCACAGTCCAACACGTTAGTCACAACGCCACTTGGACTCCCCTCCATAACGATGGAGTAACCAGTTTATTTTTTTTACAGAGGCCACATGTATGGGTGCATTCAGTGCTAGTCATCCTCTCTACACAATAGTAACGGTTCCAAGCTGGCACAACCAGACGAAATACTTGACTTGTTGAGGGAGAGTTATCTCTCCTAACGAACGACTCTTCAAGGAAAAAGGGTAAGAACAGAAAACAAGATGGCTGCTTGACAACAGGCACGTGGAGAAAGAGTCAGCGTTAACCCTTACCCATCCTACTGTACAACGGTCGGTGAGAAAAAAATAAGAATATTATTGTGTTTAAGATATATTCATCTGTTTTTTGTTTGTTTGGGGTTTTTGTGTGGGGGTAATATTTTGTTGTTCCTAAATACATGGGATATAACATTACCCTTTATCCATACCATAATATTTCTTTGAGTATTTACTACAGCAACACAATGAAAAAAATCCCACAATAGCACAGTTTTTATCAGCGCAATGCTGTTAAAATGCTTGGAGAAAAAACAATCGGACGATCGGTTTCAGAGTAAATTATTAATTTAAAAATTAGCAAAAATATCTCTGTCCGATAAAAATTATGCCAGTTGCAATAACATCCTCAAAACAGCGCTTAAAAAATGACGGGCAGGTATGTGCGAACACATAAACACCTTTATAAGAAGAATACCGAAGCTAAATATCTGACCAAAAGGGTTAGAGTTAATTTGAAATGCACCCCGGTCTTACTTAAAAAGTACCTTCTAAATACAAAGCTTAGATTCAGATATCTTCGATAGCAGAGATCATAGAACGATCAGTGGAAGAAACTTGAATAGCAAAAATAATTTTCATTAGACCCAGTTGTATAGGCTCGTTAATTGCTATCTTGTGTAGTGAACATTTCTGTTGAGGATATGTACATTCAAGTGTTTATATATCTATATGTAAGTTAGGTTTTGGTTTATGGATTTACAACTTAGGTTGGATGCCGTTTTTTTGGCTTCTTTTTAGGAAGTTGATTTTGTAATCAGGAGCTATTATTTCTGATAGTTCAATCTTAGGCTTTATATTATAGAAATTTCTTTGGATATAGGCGAGATTTCTACATTCCATCAAAATAGGTTTTACTGTATATGGTGTTCATTTTGTTGGTTGTTCTAATTTTAGGATGAAAGAGTAAGTTAGTTTGACATGGCGTATGCAAAGAAGTTAGAGTTCTCTATTCTCTTTTGGTTTCTTTTCCTTTAATATGACTTTTATAAGTGTATGTAGATATTTTGGTTCCATAATTGTAATTTTGCCAGTATTTTGTTGATTTTAGGTTGTTGGTCGGGGTATGGTATTTTTGATTTTTTTTTTTTTTTTGGCTTTCATATCGAGTGCATATTTATGATTTCCCTGAATCCCTATATGGTTTGGTATCCAACATTAAGTAATCTTTTTGCTGAGACTTGTGGAGTTTACTTTCTTTTGGAGTTGATTATTAGATCTCCGGAATTAGGGTCCTACCATCAGATACAGTTTAGTGTCATACCCAAGACAGTTCTTTTTTAAGGGGGTCTTACTCCTATGCATAAAATGCAGTCAGTGTATTAGAAGCTGAATTTCTAAATTCCAACCATTTACAATTCGCTTTTAAAAAAGAAAGAGTCCACTCTTGCATGATTACTTTGCCTGTGCCGAAAGTATAATTAAAATACACCTGCTATATTAATTGACAAATTCAAGCCATTTCTATGCCGTCATGAAATGTAATCTTTGGGGTCTGTAAAACACCTTCTTATCTCACCCATTAACAATTGATTTTTTTAAGTTTTGGCGTTTTAGTTTTGTTGCAGTATTTTTATTTTTTATTTTTCTACTTTTAAACTTCAAATTGATCCCGACAGAAAACATTGCAAAAAGAAAGAAGAAAAGAAAAATCGTCACAATACAGACACATTAACCTCTGGGACTTAATGTCTCTTCAGAAAATACAAATGATACAAACTGTTTTTTAAGAAAATTTAAAGGATAAAAACCTTTAAAAAAGAAGAATGCTAGGGTACGAAAAAAAGCAGAAAAATGGAAGTTGGATGTTTTATGCTTTTATTTCACTGTTTTTGCTTTATTTATTTATTTTTTTTATGACTTTGTTTTTGTTCGATTGTTGTTTTTGTTGATTTTATTGTTGTTTTGTTGTTTTATTTTTTGTTGTTGCTGTTGTTTTGTTTTTGTTTTTTATCACGTTTGATTTAAAGAATTCCTTTTTGTGAATGCATGTTTTGTTGTTTGTTGTCCTTTGAGAAGAATGAAAAGATATCAGATTGGATGCGTAACCTTGACTTTAGAAGGAGAACAACAACTACAACAACAAAGAACAAAAAGAAAAATAAAAGGTAAGAAGAACAAAGAACAAGTAAAAGAACATTGTGATTCTATGCCATACTAAGGTGAACTTAGTAAATATACATATGAAATGCCACTTGCTTTAGAGTGGTAGTGGTAATTTACTAAGCTTTTTGCTTAGATGTGGCACAAGGCCATATGAAAGGGGCACCCAATGAGACTCGAACTCACTCGTATAGGTTTGCTAGTCGAGCTTGCTAACCATTACACCACCAGAGGCGCCCTTCTTTAGAGTGGTAGTGAACAAATTAGTTTTGTAAGTGATAGCAGAAGAAGAAGAAGAAGAAGAAGAACAACAACAACAACAACAACAACAACAACAACAACAACAACAACAAGATAAATACACAAAGGGAAGGACGACGATGAGGTGGTGGTGGTGGAAGCAATTCATGATAATCATTTATCATTGACGCCAAAATGAATAACACCTCCCTCTCGGTGAGGCTTTGAATAACAGTATGTATCTCCTGCAGTGGGGTCTCTTGAATATAGGAGGACCTGATTAGCGGAAAAGAAAACGGCCTCATTAAACGGACTTCCCAGAACTAAAACACCTTTAAAATATTTTCATGTCTACTAACCTCCGACCGTACTAGCACCGAAAATTTCAATTTATCATTGACCTTAAAAAAACAACCCCTGTCATTTTGATTCAATTCTATCATCTTTTAAAATCTGATCTCACTAATTTATTTAGCTATTCATTTGATATTATTATACGCATACATCCATTCATATGCATACATATACTCTACGCCTTTGAGCATAGATACTTATATAAACACGCTTGTTCCAATACACTCATGCATTATTGCACCGAAATATGTGTCCTTAGTTACAGAAGAGCTTAAAACCGAAGTCTCAAACATGCGAGCCACACGTAACACACAAACTATTTTTCTATGGTTGCGACAGAACGATTTTCAAGGCTAATATTTTTCTAAAATTTGGTAACTTATTCCTCGCTCCTGATCAATTTTCTCACAGGGAAAAGTAGAATATACTCTAATCTTTTAGTTACTTTTATTTTAAGATCAAAAACTGAAAAGTTGAAATAATCCAATTTTATATACATTTAAAAAACAGCATAATGTTAGTAAAATCTACATTAGCTTATTTCAAAAACCTGTTGTACTAAAGAGGTGAATGAGATCATAAAAAAATTAATTCATATAACAGAACATGAGATTTTTTTTTCATAATGTAAGAAAAGGGAGATTTTTCAAGACATTTTGACCTGAAGTGTTTACATAAGATAACAGACAACACACGAAAATTGAAAATAAGAAAAAAATTTTGAGAATGAATAATTAAATAAACTCAAATTATATCTGCTATTTCTTTAAATGAAATAAAACTGAATTTTGCTTTTTTTTTCCCTCTGTTTTAATAATATTTATAATAATATTTATTGCAATTAACACAGGAAATACAAAAAAAATGGGAGAAACGGAATTTACCAAAAGTAAAAATGAAATAAAAAGAAACTTTAAAACAGAAGATTCGTCTCAGTCCATTTTGAATTTACATATCCCATTTACATATCACATGTGCATGCATTTTGATGAAAAATAGCAGCCGGTCAATTGTATTGTAGATAAACATTATTATCATCATCATGATCAAGGTATCTTGATAGCACGGAGTCCCTGAACTCTCTCTCTCTCTCTCTCTCGTTCCAATCAGTCATCATAATTAGTTTGTCTTATAGACAGCATCCAGTGTCCACACATATTTGATGCATGCAAGTTTTTGCTGGTCGGCTATCATTGGTGTGTCTATATGTAGGTGATTTTGGAAAACATCGCTTATGGATTCGTCTTTATTCCTCCAGCATCTACTACTCGTCTTACTTAGAAGATTCATAAGATGGTCGGTAAGTGGGCGTACAGCTACTGTTTTAAAGAGTCTGCTTCCTGGATTCTTTTCAAAGCAGCACGCAGCATCCCTGTGTTGATCTCGCCAAGTTTTTTCTCCAGGCGTTTCGCAAGAGTCCAAGTGGTGCGACCATACAATCGTACTGACACAGTTACAACTTAGAAGAATTCCTATTTTATTTTATCATAGCGATAAGATTTCTCTATAGTAGTTAAACTATCAATTGCAGTTCATGATTTAATTATGCGTATGTTGACTTCGCTTTCAGTAGATGAGATATTACTACTGAGGTACGTGTTCTAATTCTCGAATTTCAGAAGCTTGCCATTTAATGAATAGATGGTACCATCTTAATTAAACCATAAACATAGAGACCAATGCCACTTGTTGTCCCTGCTCCAAGCTATGCGGCAGAGGTTCGACTTAAGCAGGTGTATTTGCAAGAAGTGCGAGCTCATCTGCGTAGTCTTCATCTGTTATAGTTTCTACGAGGCATCGTCAGCTTCTTGTCTTTTTTTAATGTGAAACCATTTTCTTTTATTAGATCTACTGATGTTCGTGGATTAGAATTGTAACAGATTGAAATCACTCTTGTGCTAAAGACAGCGTTGACTTTGGACTGCAACAAAAAGTAATTGTTTTCAGTGCATTTTCAATGGAATATCTCACCGACTTTCCCTTGATTTTGCTACTTTTAACTGCCAGAAGCCGGGCTGATAGGTGCCGTGTGTCAGAGTTCAATTCATAACAGCCGGATATTATTGAAGGTTGTAGTCTTCAAGGTGCGACTCTAATTTGCATGTGAGTGGGCATCCATATGAAATATTGGAAAGAAAATGCGAAAGTTTAAGACTTTCTTTGTCCAAGGCTGACGAAATGAAAAATTGATTGATTGGCTCTTCGTTCAGGCCTGACAGTTCACAAGACCAACAACCCCCGGGAGCGGGGAGAGGGATGTTAAAAACACACGACATTTACTCATTAAATGGAAATCCAAGCGTTGCAGGTTTTCAGCAAAAGAAATAAGGTTTTTAGTACAATGAACACAAGTTCTACAGAATGCAGCAAGGTTAATAGGACACCCAATATTGCTATGTTTTAAATTAAATATTCTTTTTATTACATATTTTCTCATGAGCCTCGTTTATTTTCTTGTTCTATTTTTGACCGACCTTAACATCTATATATATATTTATTTATATATCATGCTGAATTATATTTTTCAGTCTCTTTCTATTGTATTCATTTATTTGTTTATTAAATGAAGATCTGTCAATCAATACTATTCATGACTTTTACTTGTATTATCTTACACCATCTCAAGCTTAATAGTCAAGAGTTCATGCATTTTAATCAAAATAGCGCTTTTTCCTGAAATTACTAGAGCTGTCCATATACCTCGGTAGCAATATTTTATATACTGAAAACGATGTAAATATATGCATAGGTAAAGCTATCTATTGGTTAACGACCATAAGGAAATCTTATCTCTCTAATAGAATAAAATAGTAATTCTTCCACTGGGACTTTCACAAAATGCCTAGAGATAAAGCTAAATGTTAACTATACAAGAATGCAACGGACAATTTAGAACAGCTCCTTGGAACAGCAGCCAATGAAGCAGAAACTTTACGGCCACCCTCTCCCCATCTCAGTAACCATTCAAGTAAGATGAGCAATACATGCTAGGCACTGCTGAAGAAGTAATGACGTTCTCCTTCGGACTCCTACATATAGAAACACCAGTGTTAGCCGACCAGCAAAAATTTTAATTCATCAAATCTGACACTGGATGTTGTCAATAGGACTTGTTCAGAATGATAACCGATATTGACGGATGATGAGAGAGAGATAGAGAGAGAGAGAGAGAGGGAGAGTCAAGGGAATCCTTGCTCTAAGTGCGCCTTGATGATGAGGATGTTGATGATTATCATTCATCTTCCTGATTCCTGTTGCTTTTATTCGAACAAAAGACTTGTACTCATTGACATCATCACGACAAAAATAAGTCCTGACAATCGTTTATTAATAATTTGGACGAATATTATCTTTCATTTTTAATTCTACTTGCTTTTTATCGCATCAGATCGTTAGAGCAGCGAGTAACAGCATTGGGAATAAGAATAAATTATATACACTCGGAGACGCCTGATTCTATATATCAACTGCTATACAAACTCAGTTACGAGAGCAAAAATCTAAATAACGCCTCTAGAACCAGTTTTAAACACGTGTCTCCAATGAAAAAATGATAGATAATACCAGTCAAATTTATTAGTATTGTTATATATATATACTCTTATCTTCTCTTTTTCGTTGTGTGTGTGTGTGTCTCTCTCTCTCTCTCTCTCTCTCTCTCTCTCTCTCTCTCTCTCTCTCTCTCTTCAATTGTCAGTCGCCATCTTTGTTGTTGTCTTCCCTCATGATTTTGTTAGTTGTTGTAACCCTCAAATCTTTCAGTTCTTCTTTGCTAGAATAACAACAACGCAGACACCATTCTTATATGCCCATATTTTATTTCATGTGACAGATCCATTTTCCTCGTTTGACCTTTTCAGTGAATGACAAGCATCGTGGAAAACAACTGTTCTCTTCGAACCGTCTGCAGCACTTAATTAACGTTTCAAACTATTTTCTAAAGTTTAGAATCGTTTTGGTCCCCAGAATGAAACTATCCAATCAGAGTTGTGGTCTCAGACTGGCCTTGGTTTCAATTGCTTTCAATCTTACTGAGTGGCCCACGGTGTTTTCCGACACGTTTAACGAGGGCTTAAAAGTTAATTCGAATGCTACAATGTCAAAGAAAAGATCTCAGTAATCTGTAATGTAACTGTATTAATCAATGACAACTTCATCTAAAATGAAAAAAAAAATACATTGTATGTGTGAAACAATATCAACAAATATGGCAGCGACCAAGTCCATAAAATTAACTGTACATTAAAAACGAACATAGCTTCATCAAATTTACATGACCTGATATCATACTGATGCAGTTAAAGATGGTGGAATGCTGAGACAATCTATAAATACCAACACTTATTAACAAGTCCAAAATATTTTCTGTCGTTCAAAAGTGTTTCAAAATAATTTTAAGGATTGCACCATCCAACACTGAAAAAATTCGAAAAAAGAATGACTATTGCGAAAAAATATTTTATATCACGAAGTTTTAAATAAGCAATGAAAAATTACTTTCTGTTGTTTAATTTATCTGTTTAATTTGTTCAAATCATTTTGTAGCATTATATAAATATATATATATAGAGAGAGAGGGGGGATTATTATTTTTCATGGGTTCAACTAGTGTAGAACAGAAATTGTGAATGTTTTCACAAAAATCTTTCCCAGTTTTTACCCAGAATGGTTTTAAAGGTTTTACTTTTGTTGCTTCTGTTTTGCCAACCGTCAGTTTAGGAGTCACAGCCGATGGGTGGTGGTAATACAGAGTTATATAAAATGTGTTTTAATTGCAGTAAAATATGGTGTTGGAAGAATAGGATAGAAAAGAAGATATAAGTGCGGTAAAAGAAAAAAAATGAAGGAGATAGATAGATACATAAAGACTACATTAAATTGATAGATATGAATAGACTGAGATAAATAAAACTAGATTTAGATACGTATGTAGGAACAAACTGAGACAGCCTTGGTTTCTTTTTTAATGGTTTGGTTAAATTTTGTTTCTTTGTTTTTAATTGCATATCAACCTTGATGGGTTATTTAATGCCCAAAGCATCCTTGTGGAAGAATAATAGTGGTACTATCTGACCCATAGCTTGGGGGTTAAGGAGGTTCATATCTTTCCCAATGGTATTAGTCCGAAAGTGAACACAATAGTGCGACTGGAATTTGAACTCCCTTACTACGATCTCGCAGTCCAGCATGTTAGCCACTATGCCATGGGGAGTCCCCGGACTGAGATAAATCAATAGATCGATGACATCTGAATAAATAAGACTAACACTAATATGCGGAATAAAAAATGGCGTCGTTCCTACAAAGAATGGAAGACAAAAGAACAAAAAAAAGGTAGACATGGTGAAAGGAAATACAAAAGATAAGAAACAGAGTTAATATGGCAAAATGCCAATCAACAAAAATGAGATTTACTTAACACTCCACCTTGAGGTCTAATTTTTAAATATTTATACGAATTCGCTGAGTAGAAATATAGGTTCTATAGACGCCTTAGCAGTTGAGCCTAATAGGACAAGGAGAAAGTTCCCGTGGCGTAGTGGCTAACGAACTGATCTGCAATATCGTAGTTAGCAAGTTCGACTTTCAGTCGCGCTATTACGTTCACTTTTGGACAAGTACTCTTAGGAAAGGTATAAAGCCACCCATCCAACCAGTTATGCGTTTACAAGATATACCATTAAATAAAGAAACCAAACCATCAGCTCCAATGAAGAGGATTATAGTCCCGACGATTATGACCCGTTTCTGAACCATCCGTTCTAATGCTCACCGTGAATTTACACTTGTATAGCTTAAGCTTTGAGACAAGCATATGACTTATTATCGATGAGGTGTGTGTGTGTGTGTGGAATCAGTGGCGGGGACTGTGACGTGCTTCATAAAATGACATATCAGTAGCGCCACAATAACCACGACGAAAAATGCAGGGTGGTGTTTGTCCCCAGAGCAACTTTAGAGTTGTATTTTAGTTTTTGTCTAATCTAAAAGAAATTCTGAATTTGAAGATAACTAAACCTTACAAAAATACACTGTCTTGTATCAGACATTGCGGATTAAATGTATTACCAATTCATTATACTCTCTGAAAATTTCATCATTTACCTATGGTGCCTAGGAAAGAACGTCTCTCAAATCAATTCGTATGTGCACATATTTACCCAAAAATGAAACACAAGATCATTTTTAAGTCGGCGAAAGCTGATTTGAATTCCTATTTTTCCTTTACCTTGATCGGTCGAAGTACTATATCTAAAGTTTCTTGGCTGCTCTACCATTTTCCCAGAGCTGATAGGAGGACGAAAAAAGAGATGGATTCATGCCTTTCCTAAGAGTTTTAGCGTAAAGCAAAGCACGAACAGCTTCGTTTCGAACTCGGCTCGGTAAGTTCATTTCCTACGTAGATAACCATAACACTAAGCGCGCCTCCTTCGTTCCATTTGTAGAGGGGCAGATTACAGAACTTGATTTTGTAGCAGTTTTGTAAAAATGGAAATGATGAAGATTATGATGGTGGTAAGAAAAATACAAAGTTGATACTGAATAATTATACTAATAGTAATGGTGATATTTTTTAATAAATTCAAAACGTTTTCTTTATTTATTTGGAAGTTGTCTCCGTGACATAGTACCTAACGTGTTGGACTTGGACTGTGACATTGTTGTATGTGAGTTCGAAATCCACTTGTGTTATTACGTTCTCTTTCGAACTAATTCCCTTCAGAAAGGTACGAATCCTCTCATCTATCAGCTAAACAGAACTGTTCTTCTGCCAAGATGGATTTAGCATTAATTAACCCACGAAACCTACCTTTATTTATTTATTCTTAAACCGGTTGCTGCCCTATAACTAAAGTTCCTCGTCTGCTCTACTATCAAGAGATGGGTTCATGCCTTTTTCAAGAGCATTATGGTAAAATGAAACACAAACAGCTTCATCTAGGAAATGAACTCGACTCAATGAGTCCATTTCCAACAACAATAACCGTTTAGCTACCGGGGCCTCCACAAAAGTTAAAATCAGCGATTTATTACTTAATGTATTGTTTCTTCTTGATGAATTCATCCGGTTTGTAATTTTTATCCAGCTTACTGTTATAGAATACGTTTATTTATTTATTTGTTTAGTTGCATATCAAACTTCATGCCCAAGCCATCCTTGCTGAAGAACAGTAATGGCACTATCTCACCTGTAAGGAATATATCCCTTGCCTTTCAAATAGTACTTCTAATGGCTACAAGGTGGCCTGACCAAAGTAGCACATAAAACGGTGCGGCAAAGTCTCTCTGCCTCTCTCTCTCTCTCTCTCTCTCTCACTCTCTCCGTTCCTGACAAGCAGTAGTTTGTGCATTCCTCGACAGAAAGGCCTTTCACCCCAACTAACCGAGGGTCATATGGAACACAATACCGTGCTTAGACATATGTCTTCACACCACGACTTCTATTCTATTAAAGACTCTTAACTTATATCAAAAGACTCTTCAACTGCATGACATAACCTTTCTCTGTAACGTTTTCTTTTTAGAATTTCATGTCATTTCTGTATTTTTCCTCTATTAAGTTTGCTCAGGCAGGTTGTTCTAAATTCGTCGTAAATTGTTTTACATTGTTTAGATTAAGGAAATATGAAACCATGATGCATTTCTTCTGCTACAAGTGTTCGAATTGTGTTCCTCACACTCAAATAATTGCAGCGTTGAGTTTTGGTACTCATATACGGCAAATATATGAAAACCAACCTCCAAATCGTTAACACCAAATCTCACTCGATTCTGTTCCCACAAACACATAGTTAAGAGAGATAAGGGTTTAATGCCTTTCCTAAGTGTGTTAGTATAAACGTAAACGTAATCTCTCGATTGGAGTTTAAACTCTATTCTCACGATGTCACTGTCCGGCACGTAAGCCTCTTTTTCTACATGCTATAAATAGGTTTATTTTATAAACACATTGTATTTTATATATGGGATAATGTTCATGTATAGCAAAATTATTAAATTTAAATTTGTTCTTTCCATGGAAATAACAGCAGAATTCATGAACTAATCGAAAAGAAACAAAAATCTAGTAAACCTTTGGATTAATTGATTGATTGATTTTAACGATATGTCAAGGTTTATTTTAGTCGCAGTGGTTAGGAAATTGAGTATATTGTACGTTTATATATACATTTTTGTTGTAGTTTCTTCATTTTGCTAAGCACAGTTGTATGATATCAGGTATTCTTAATACAAATCATTTTCAAACCTATCTATTTCGACCGTTGCAGTTACAATACTCAGGGTCAGAGAGCTAGGAAGTGTTTGGTATCATCCCCAGGACATCCGCACGGAATACAATCATCGTATTCTAAACCGACGAGGCGTAAACTTAAATTTTTTCGTGTTGCGAGTTTTTTTCTAATTTGCATAAATTATTTTTCTCTCTTTTTTTACTTTCTGTGTTCTTTTTCTCTCTCTCTCTCTCTCTCTCTCTCTCTCTCTCTCTCTCTCTCTCTCTCTCACACACACACACACACACACACACACACTCATACACGCACACATACACAAGTGACAAATGAACATTTGATAACTCTATTTTGTGTAATATTCATTTCACACTCCCAAGTTATTATTATAAAACCATATATTGAATGTTACGAGAAATTCTGATAGGAAAAGACATAAGATTTAAATAAATCGATAGATAATGAATAAAATTATCTGCGTCTGTTTCGGCCATTTTTTTCATACAACAAACTTTTTTTTTCTGTATACTGCCCTGTCGGCAGAGTTTAGAATATGCTGACTGTATTCTTTGCATAGACCGCTTCCCCAAAAAAGAAAAGGGGTGTCTTACGTTTGACAGCAAACTGCTTGGTGAAACTCCAGTTGTGGGTCTCTGGGTAGTGTAGAGTATCTTTTCATTGACATAACTCCCAGATCCAAGCTGACCCGAGGTGGGAGTACGTATTGGGGGTCTAATACAAACTATGTATCTGTTGATCAGTTTACAAATTACTTGTATTAGATAAGAATACTAGAAACCTTTAAACTGTGTTCAAAGTATTAGTATCAGGAATTCATGAAGTTATACAACTGTTTCAAATTATTTTCATTAGATGAAAATACTAGAAACCTTAAAACTGTGTTCAAGTTATTTGTATTAGATAGGAATACTTGATATCATATAACTGTATGCCAAAAAATCTTAAACATCAAAACAAAAAATATATAGATAATACACAATGAATCCGATAGAGTTTTTTTATGCATCGAGGTTAGCCCTTAGTCATAAAATAACCCTAGATGTGTTGACATGCCGTTTTAATCAATCAATCAATCTTTTAGAATGCGACAAATTCAGTCGGAGCGGCAGTCATTTGGGATTTAATTTTCAGATTAATTTGATTTGTTCTGTTTACGTTTTTGTTTTTTTTTTGTTTTTTAATATAAATTTGGCTTTTTCGACAAGGAGATTCAGTAGATTTTCCCTGCGTCATAAGCAAAGATATCTTTATATTGCTATGTCTACTAATCTGAGGCATCTATAATAGTCTACTTTAATGTTCACTTGCAAGTGAGAATAACAAAGACTATAGCAAAAGCTTCGAAAGAAGCTGATGGAAGAGAAGATTGGAACAGAAAATATTGATTGATTGTAATGACATGATTCTAACAGCACGAAAATACCAACCCAACATTTTATTTATTAACGTAAGACTTTTGCTTTTCTATTTATACATAGGTTGGTGCTTTTGATGGGGGTTATTATATAATGAAATTTTCATCATTTGACATCGATTATTTGTATGCAATGTATATATTATCATAATCATTTACTCATTAGTTTTTCACATCAGCATAAGCTGATGGTCTTTCACTGGAGTTTGAGTGACAGCAATTCTCCTCAAGTATCCAGGACTCTTCTCAGTATTCTGGCCGTTCTCAATAATGCTATAGTTTGGATGGTCTGCACTCATCAGCCAACTTCCAAGTCCTCCAGTCCCTTTAATAATCTTTTAGTTACAGTACCAAAAGCACCTATCACAATTGGTATAATTGTCACCTTCATGTTCCCTAGTTTTTTCAATTCTCTAGCAAGGTCGAGGTACTTATCGCTCTTTTCACGTTCTTTCAGTTTTATTCTGTGGTCAGCCGGGACAGTAAAGTCGACAATTTGGCAAATTCTCTTTTATTATTATTATTATTATTATTATTATTATTATTATTATTATTATTGCTGTTTTTATTTAATTTTCATTTTTACTTTCGATTTCTTACAAAAATTTATCAGGTCTTTGCTCAACACTTCAAGTGAAGGAAGGTAATGATTACATGTATTCAATGTATTTATGTTTTTGCTGCTTTTTTAAGTGAAAATTTTCGATCACAATGATGGTACGATTCTAAGGAGATAAGCAATTCCGCTAACTGCATTTTTTTTTTGTATTTTATTTAAGCAGGGACTGTCACGTATCTTGTTGATGTGTTTTTCTGTCTCTATTTTAATCATATCAAGGACTATCACTATTGTTGGCAAGGTGCTAGTACATTTTTTCAGTTGCTATTTCTAGGTCTTTTTATTCACTTATTTCATCATACTCTTAGACTGATATGTTATGATCTGTTGACACTGATATATCATTTAGAAGGCATGTTTTTCTTTTATAGTCCTCAACCACTATATCTGGTCTATTGCTTTTTATTTTTCTATCAGTTTGGATCGCAAAGTCACGGAGAACAGATGCCCCTTTTGCTTCTGTTATTGGTTCTGATCGCTGTTTATACCATTTTTCTCATTTCAATAATCCAGTGTTAACGTATAATTTACTATTATATCATGCGTTTCTTTATATTCTATCGAGGTTAGAATTGAGCAACCGGACTCTTATTTGTCAATTGATTCACTTATGATTTCACTCTTTGCGAGTTTTTTACACTAGTTTTAGCTGATGGTTTTTATACAAGAGTCAGTACACCAAGTCTCTTCAGATTTCCAGGACACTTTTGAGTATTCTAGCAGATTTTAACACTGTTGTAGTCGGGATAATCTTTATCCTTCCTCTGATTTCCAGTTCCTCCAGTCTCCTTTCACAGCAAAGAAACTGTTCCAAGTGCACCAATTTCAGAGGGTATCACTGTCATCCTCATATTTCACGGTTTATAATTCTCTGGCGAGATCCAAGTATTTGTTTATCATTTCGTTTTCTTTTCTTTTTATTTTATGGCTTATCGGAACTCCAAAATCCACAGGATGGCAAATTCTTATCTTCTTATTAATTAACACCAGGTCTGGTTTTCTAGCAGGGGTTAGGGGATGCGTTCGTATTTCAAAATCTCAGAGAAATTGAAGTCCCAATCTCTGGGACCGAGATCTGGCTTGAGGAGATACCATTTGGTTATTATATGGCCATATTGTCATCTCTTGCACAATTCCCAGTGAATCATCTTTCTCACTTAGTCATTCTATTTTGGTGCAAGTTTGTTACATTCGTTTATTATGTGATAAACCATTTCATCTCAATATCCACAAAACCTACACTTGCAATTCTGTTGCGTATTATCAATTTTTGCTTCAATATTATTGGTCCCAATGATATTGTTTCTGCTGGTATTAAAAGTTCAGTTTCTCTCTTGAGGTTTTCTCTTCTTAGCCATATCCGGGTCTCATCGCTTGCAATCTCGCCAATTTTGTCACTTGAACTTTTCTTCACATCTTGTTTTCTTGTCTTGTATTTCTATTCACCCTTATGTTACCCTTACTATTACTGGTTGCTGTAATTAGTCTTTCTTTGCTTTTTTTTAATGTATTCCTCGAGTTTTTGTATCGATGCATCAATATGATCTTTAATGTTGGTGAGTCCTCTTCTTTGATACACATCGTCTGTCTATGTTATTTCTCGGCTGTAAGGCATCAATTTTTTTTATCTCCATTTGTGTGTCTTCCTTTGTCCATTTAAAGAATAGCCCAGTGTAACTTACAAGAGATACAGCCCAAGTGTCTATTCTTTTGATGAGATTTCTGATGCAGCGCTTGCTTTCGAGAAGTTTTCAAACACTTTTGATTTACTCTTTTCTTATTTTTTCTTTCATCTTTGGTAGAATCAACTTCTAATATTTCCAGGTAATTTTCTTTCTCTCCAAGCGTTCACATCCTTTTCTGATTTGATACTTCTGTTCCTTCCATTGTTTCTCTATTCACACTTTTCATTATCAGAAGGCACGTTTTTCCATGGTAAATTCCATTCCTATAGCTTGGCCATAGATTCTGATTGTTTCTGTTTGGGTCCCTAGTTCCTTTTCAATTTTGGCAATTATATTGATATCATTCATGTACATAAGGTGATCGATAGAAGGGCAGGCTGAAAAGTTCATATGATGACGTTACATCTATTATTGGTGACATTTTTACCAATGGGATGTAAGCGATAGAAGATTTGTATGTACCGCTAAGAAGAATATGTTGAAAAATTGGCCTCATTTGTTCATATTCCCTAAGAGCATTTTGGTCAGCCTATGAACTTTCAGTCGATCCTCTCATACACAACTGAAACCAAAAATATGTATTGCCCGTTTATATATTCATACAATTTTATCATTGCCTACACTGCACATTAAGACAGTGCATGTCTATTATATATATATATATATATATATATATATATATATATATATATATATATATATATATATATATATATGCAAATAAGAAAAAGAGCATAACATGGGATGAATGCTAAAATGGCAAACTCGGTCTAAAACTTAAAATATATAAATTATATGCTCTTAAAGTCCGTTACTTAAAGTTTTATTGGTGTCACACAATCGTCGTACAGAAATTGGAGTATATACATTTGCGTTGTACAAAGATCTCAATCCTAGTTGTGAATCCTTTGTGCTAATATTATAAAAAATTTCTCTCTCTCTCTCTCTCTCTCTCTCTCTCTCTCTCTCTCTCACACACACACACACACACACGCATAGTTAACAATACTGACTATGGTCGTATCAAGTTGATTGAGCAATGCCTATGTGCTTGAATATGGACGTTCTCTATCTTAATTACCCTAATTGCTGATAGCTGCGACATCCATTGCCAACATTGACAATTGTGAGCATATCAATTGTTCTATGCGTCGTCTACAGAGGAATCCTAAAATTTAAAATAATCTCCGTCCTCGGCATAGCGGAAAAAGTCGGGGGTGCAGCAGACAGTAAGAAATAAAAGGCATTTCTTGTTCGCCTTTCAAGAGAAACAAAAACGGAGTAGAAAATAGACAGACTTTCCTCTCGAGAATAAAACAGCGTCTTTTGCTTCTGCGCTTTTTTAGGATTCACCTAGAAAGAAAGGAGACTCGTATATGAATCGTCATTATTGATTTGCATGGTATTGTGCTGAAAAGGCAACTAACCAAAAATTGCTTACGTTACCCACAAGAGACAATTGGCGATCGAGAAGACAAAAATATCATCTGATACACACACGTACACATGTATGTGTGTGTGCGTGTTGAAACTTACAACATATTTTTGCTTATTTAACGTGGTTTTGCATGGCACAAGGCTCATGCATAAGTGAACCGAAGAAGATTAAGATATTACAGTATCGAGGTAGACTAGTGCCACTTAGTAATTTATATATATATATATATATATATATATATATATATATATATATATATATATATATATATATATATATATATATATATATTAGGATGAACAAAAGTGATAAAATAAGAATAAATATTTCTTTTGTGTTTTTCATTTATTTATTGCTATCCACTAATTTTGACCTGAGGTCATTATCAGGAGGAAGCTTTTTTTAAAAAAATAGTTTTAGATTTGGTTTCATATCAACCTTTGCAGGTTATTTAATGCTAAAGCCACCCTCCTTGAAGAACAGTAGTGGTACCATTTAACCCAGAGCTGGGGAGATAAGAGGGTTCATACCTTTCCAAGGATATTTATCCAAAAGTAAACATAATAGCTCAACGGTAGTTCGAACTCGCTTATTCCAATTCCGCAGTCCATCACTTTAACCATTACATCACGAGGACTCCCCCAATATCTTTAAATAATTTTTAAAAGAGTTGATATACTGTAAAAGAAAGCGCGAAAAATGAACTGGTTAGTATATCTATTCGTTAAATGAAAACTTTTTTTGTATCTAAATGTCTTCAACTGACCTTATATAATCTCTGCTAATGTAGACAGCTGGCACTGATGTCACCCTTTGGACGATATATGCTTAATATGGGTGGAGAGTGTTTCAAATAATCCGTGACGATTGGTCAGACACTTATTTAGGTATTTATGTCAATCCGAATCTATCCATCCTATTTCATTGCGGTGTTTATATATATATATATATATATATATATATATATATATATATATATATATATATATATATATATATATATACTGAAATCATTCAGTATAAAAAACATAAATTGCAAGAAGAAAAATGAATAATATGCTAATATTAGAATGCATCTTTTGACCGATTCGTTGGGCTGCGTCTAATAGATTTAAAAATGGACAGTTGTAGGTCTTTTATAAGTTACAGTCGGCATAATTTCCTTAAATGTCATTGTAATATACGTCGGCAAATAAGGTCAACGTATTTAAATAGTAGAACCTTACAATTTTAACAGATAAGCACGAACGTTTTACTTTGACGGCCATTATTGTTGATTTATTTACGAAATGTCTTAGAGAAAATTTTCGTTTTGTACTCAAAGAACTACGTGTAAGAAAAGTTAAAATAAAAAAAAAAACAAGATGGCATTTCAGAAACTGTACTTGGTAACCTTTCTGACGTCTTGAGAGAAAAACCAGAAAAAACAGTAGATGAATATTTTCAAACTTCTTGAACGAAATGCAATTAACAATTTTAAATAAAAAGATTTTTTTGCTTTCTTCTAATTCTGATATACCAAGACAAAAAATACGAAAAGTAAATTGGACTTCCGAATTGGAAAATTTGTTTTAAAAAATGAGAAACAGTCAAAAAAAGGATATTTAGATTTGAAAAAATTAAAATGGATTAAAAAATGAAGTGAAAAAAGAAAATTTTAGGGAAATGGAAATTTCTTCGTAAGAATGAAACTATGATTTAGGAGGGAAAATCATATGTCTAGTAAAAAGAGTTAAAACTTTAAAATAAAAAAGAGAAAAAAATCAAGAAATCGAAAAAAATACATAAGCAAAAAAAAACAAATAGAACTTATACAAATTGATTCAAGTTGAAATGAATAAAGGAAAGAATTTGAAGGTGAAAGAAGTTGATAAATAAAAGAACGAGTATAAAAAAAAGAAATAGAAAAGAAAGAAAAATCAAGTGAAGAACACGGTACAAAAAACTAAAGAATGAATAAGGACATAAGCGAATAGTTGTAAAATAGAAAAAGAGAATAGTTGCATGATAAAATAAGGGAATCGTGGATAATAAAATAGAATGATTGTATGAGAATAAGAGAATAGTTATATTATAGAATAGAATAATTGTATAAAAGAATAAGGAAAGGATTGTATAACAGAATAAGAGAATAATTGTATGATAGAATAAAAGAATTCTTATATAATAGAATAAGATAATGAATGCATAATATAATAACGGTAAGATTACGTAATAAGAAGAATAAAAGAATGCTTCAAGGAAAGAAAAGAGAATGTTTAATGGAATTTCTCCTTCATTCAAAATTTAAAAGAAAAAAATCAATGAATGATACTTTTCAGACTTACCTTATGAATTTTGTTTTAATCAGCTGAGAAATTATGCCATTTTCTTATTATGGAAAGATATGATTACTGTTTTGCATTTATGTTTTCGTTTGTGTGTGTGTGTGTTCTTAAATGATTGGAAAGTTCTTTATTCGCGGTTAACTTTCACCGCAGAGAAATCTACACCCTCTCTCTCTCTCTCTCTCTCTCTCTCTCTCTCTCTCTCTCTCTCTCTCTCTCTCTCTCTCAAGTGAAAGGGAGTAGGTAAGCATTGTGAGACAGATATCATTTTTACAGAAAGGAATCAGTAAAATAGGGTATGAAGCACTGATCCATCTAAAAACCAAATTGAAGATCTTATAGTAAAAGAAAGAAAGAAAGAAAGAAAGAAAGAAAGAATCTACATATAAACAGATAAAGAGAGAAAGAACTGGTGAGTCAAATAAAAAAATCCAAAAGGAAACTTAAAAAACAAACAACCAAACAAACTTACATAAAGACAGAAATTATTAATAGCTTACCTTAAAAAAAGAGAAAAAGAAAAACTTTAAAAAGAAAGAAGAAAAGAATAACTTGCTTATTACAATTGTTAGTAGTAACTAAAAAAATTGTTGGTCGCTCCTAAAAGTATGGGTAGAAATAAACCTCAATGACGGAGCCTTATGTAGGCGGACAGACGAACAGTTGGTGAATTATGACGTCATTAAGATCAAATTCATCATCATCAAGACGTACTGCCAGCACGGATTCCTTTGCCTGCTAATCTCTCTCTCTCTCTCTCTCTCTCTCTCTCTCTCTCTCTCTCTCTCTCTCTCTCTCATCATCCATCTCTATCGGTCATCGCTCTTGGTAGGTTCTTTAGACAACATCCAGTGTCCGCACAGAGCTGATAAATTTTACTTCTTCTGCAGTGCACAAGGGAATCCTTGTAGTCTAGTGACTAATGTTCTGAACTGACATCGTAATAAATGAGTTCGAACTCCACTCACCCTATTACGTTCCCTTTTAGTAATTCAAGGGAAAGGTATGAACCCCCGTAGCCTCTCCAGCTATGGATTAAATAGTACAACTACTGTTATTCTACAAGGATGACTTTGGCATTAAATAACCCACGAACGTTGATTTTCAATTAAACAAAGAGACCAAACCAATCCAGCATGTCTTGCTCGTCTTATTTGGATCGTTAGCTGTTTGTTAGGATGCTGTTTCCAGGATTTATTTAGGTGGCGTTTTGTTAGATCTGACTCAAAATTTCATTTTATTTGCACTATGAGAACTCCTTAAGGGGTCACTCACCCAACGTTTTACAATACAGTGTGATAACATCTTTAACATTAAAAAGCCAACTACAAGAATATATTAAAAACAATTATAAAAATGCGATGAAAGCAAAAAAAACTATCAAATGTCACTTTGTGTTTGGGTTTGTTGAGAGACGTGATGTGACTGACCGACAAACAGAAAATAATCTTATTAATGTATCATATTTATCCCAAATGTCGACTGAACTTGCAGCGGACAGATGTGAACGGGAGAAAAAGATGTTGGCTGTCGGCAAGGCAGGAACTGGAGAAGCTTCAACCGGAAAAATTAATCAGATGAGTGGAGAGAGTCTTTTTGTTTATTAGAAAGGTCAGTGCTCGGATTGAAGAGAGTTTGCTTTAAATGTGATGAAAGAAGAGAAAACAAGAATGGTTGAAATTGTACTGGCAATGCTCTGACCTGAAAAGTTAGAATAACTTAGATAGATAGATAGATAGATCATGTAAGAACAATCATATCAGAGCACCATCTGGAAAATTCTATGAGAGTACAAGCCTTCTTTTTATCTCTTAATGAGGATACACAATGTATTGATATGAAGTCTGAGTATTGTTGACACACCCCGTATTTGGAACCTATGTACATTCTTATTTAGGTATAGGTTGATACAGAATTTTTGAAATAAAATGATTGGGGACAAATCAAGGGCCACAAATGATAGAGTAACGAAAATTACATTTATTGAAAGGTAAAAGTATAACATTTTAGGAGCGGCCAATATTTAGCTACAAACATGAACCAAAAATGTCAAGTAGAGTCCTAGAGTACAGTTGAAGATACCGTTAAATGTGACGTGAAAAGTTGTTGATAACGCGTACACATTTTTCCTGAGTGATGTTTTCAGTGATACCTGGTGAGGAACCTTTTTCTCTGAGCTTGAAAATTCTTGACCAACATGAAAATCTGTCTCCTGTTTAGAAATGTGTTAAAATTCAACTTCTTTCTGTATGTTGCTTGAATAATCTTGAGAGATTTAATTTCATGATATGTCTTAACACAAAATATCTTCTCCATCGTCCTCGTAATGATTCAGTTATATTTTATCAAAATTTTAACTATTTACCGGTGATAATCTTGCAAGAAAAAGAGTATAAGCTAGCAACGAAAATCTAACATAAGAGGCTACTGCTTTGTTTCAACAACTGTAAAATACTCTGTATGTGACCATTTACTGTAATGGGACTATATTACCTGTATCTTGAGTAAATTAAGTCCATGTTCTTTTCAGTTATATATATATATATATATATATATATATATATATATATATATATATATATATATATATATATATACGTTGGCCATGTTCTTTTCAGTTATATATATATATATATATACGTTGGCCAGCTGAAAAATTCATAGGCGGGCCAATCTACTCCAGTGGAATGTGACTAAATGAGGTTTATATTTTAACAAAGTCCCGCTTACGGTTCACACACTTGTTCCATCGGTGTTAGAGGGTTGGGATCCCATTGGTCAGAAAATCATCAAGAGCAGATATATATGTGAAAGGAACAAATCGTTATACAAACATTTTTCTTGCATAAGAGAAGTAGTCAAATACTTTCTATTAAAGCAAAATAAAACCAACAATAAGTTTTTTACCTGCTCATGTCAGTTTCATAATCCAAAACTTCATGTAATTGCGTAGAAAATGCAATCGTTTGATGAAACATGCAATCAGTATATATATATATATATATATATATATAAGCAAGGATTAATTATTTATATACATATAGAAAATATATGTGTATGTGTGTGTGTTCAGGAAATTGCAATTTTATTTTCCATCAGTTGAGAAAGTATATATATATATATAGTTCATTGTTGTTCATTGAAAGACCTGTTTTTCCCGATGTTTATCATTTTCCATCCTAAATCGTCTCTCGTCTTCATTTCTTGGATATATTTCCGCGACTTTAATTTCCGGTATACGCAAGCGCACACGCCCTTGAAGCATTTGGTTCTCGGCTTTCCAATCATGAAGAGGTCAGAAAACAAAGCGGGGGTTGACCATCCTAAAGATACATCATTGTTCTTGGCTTGAACGAAGCAACAAATGAAATGACATCACTGGGCCAGAAAAATGAAGCTAAGTGGTTGTAGTGATGGTCCACTTCATAAAGGGCGCGAAAAGACGTTCAGAACTCAATCTTATTATCTCGTTAAAAGATTCCTTTTGTTGTTTTCTGATTCGAGAATTCAGACCCTTATTTTGGAATTTTGAAAAAAAAAGCTCATTGAAAGTTGGAAATGCATTAACTGAATCTCAATACAAGATCAACAGAGATTAGAAGAATGTGTATAAAAATTGAACCCAGGAGTTTCTCTTTTCATTTCCTTCCTTTCTTATTTATTTAACAATATATATGACCATTTAAGGTTTGGTTTGGTTAGTTTGTTTAATGGCTTATCAAATCCTTGTGGATTATTTAAAACCAAAATTTGATTCATTTTAGATATTTGATTGCAATCATAACGATTTTAAATGTTCCATTGTTCAATTTTTAATTAAACTTTTTATCTATAAGTATTGATATATATCATATGTTATATCATATCATTTATTCCCATTTGATATGTATAATTTACTCGCATGTGGATAATTTTAAGTATTTTTATATAATACAATTAAATTATAAAGAATTACACAGTTTCAAGTAATTACTTTTATTTTATAATAATCATTTGGTTGTTTACAGTCATATGGTTTCGAGTAAATGATAATAATTCTTCGTAAACAAACAGAGATTCAAGTAACTATTCTTAATATTAGGTTGTTCGGAAAATAATATCTGATTTTAGAATAAAATTTTATTCGTGAAGTAATGAATTTAAACAATGTTTTAATCAGTCAAAATATGATCCCTGAAGATCTATGCATTTTTGCCATCAATAAACAAGGCCATTTATGTTTGTATGAGAAAACTCTAAAATGTTTTGATGCGAGAAATTTTTAAATGCAATTTCATCGTCTTGGTAACGGAATATTTTTAGCGTAAAAATTGTTCAGATGCGTGAAAAAAATGGCAATTGACAGGTGAGAGATCAGAAAAATATGATGGATGTGACAAGGTTTCAAATCTCGAATCAGTGAGTTTCAACAGAGTCATTCTGGCAACAAATGGTTGAACATTGTCATGAAACAAAATTGTATCTCGTTGATTAACCAGTGCCGGTTTCATTTTACTTTACTAAGCATGCATTTTGATCTTGAGGATTCAAATCCCCCACAAAGGAACTTCAGAAACCAGCATTAAACAGGTGGATCCTTCACCCGATTCTTTGTTGATGTTTGAGAGACACAATGACTAAATCTGAATTGCAAAAAAAGTAAACGCATCATTTATTTTTTCATGTTCATGATTAGGGACATAAAACCTTTAAAATCAAATTCTGAAAGAAGTCATAGAAAATTAACAAAGAGAAGAAACTTTAATTATTAAAAATGTGAATTCTTTATGCAACTACAATTAAAATAATTTGTTAAACAAAATTTAAACGGTTTATGCTAAAATCGAACAGTCTTTTCCGAACAACTTAATACAAATAATTTACCCACAGTTAAATGATATAAAGTATCCCTATCAAATACAAATAATCTTTAAATAGATCTGTTTGACCCATAGAGTGGACCTGGGAGTAATGACAATGAAGGGTAACTCAACACTCTACGGAGCTCCAGAACTTGTGCTTCATGACCAGATGCAGCGTTTGGGAAAAGAGCTTCTTACTTCTCTGCATGAGATACAAGCATCAACCCCATGAACAGGACAATGATTATTTAAGATGACTTAAGAAACACTTATTTTTTTCCTTCGCGGAAAATTTTCTCAGCTAAAACAAAAGAATGTAATTTTTACAAAGGTCCGTAAAAATTCCAGATTTGTCTGTATCGTTACATTCTTACCTTTATCCTTTACAATTTTCGTTGCCAAACTGTTTTGTTTTTTGGGGTTTTTTTTGTTTTGTTTTGATTTGTTTTGTTTTGTTTTGTTTTACGTAGCCTGACCCGTGGAAATTCCATGATAGTTGACAACCAAGATTACCCCTTACTTCATGCCTCTGATTTTCTCCCAATCTTATCTGTATCTTTGTTTCTTCTCTATCATTTTTATCCAAACGTTACATGGGTTAATTTCATAAGCAAAAAAGGAACAAGAATAAACAATTATATTTTGCTACATCCTCTTTTTTATTCTATTTCTCTACGAGGAATTTTAAAATATAACTTAAAGCTTTCGCTAATGGTCATCTGATGTCAAAACAGTAAATATGTCTTGCAATGTATCTAGTTTCTCTCCCTTTCATAGATAGATTGAAGTTAGAATAGTACAGACACAGTAAACTGCGTATCGTAATCGTTAGTTTCTCTCCTATACAATCATCAGACTAAGAATTCTTGGTCTGATAATCACTTGATAAGAAACTGTGTTGACACAATTCTACATATGCTCAATCACTGATTATGAACATTTTTTATTTATAAATATAACAAACTACATCATTAATTTAAGAAAAATTTGCATAAAAAAAGTTCTCTATGCAATTATTGCCGAGCGGGTATAAAAGCCTAAAATATATTCTGATTATATAATAAGAGAAATAGGTTCGACATGTGCATATTCATCAGTCGAAAAAGTGAACAGAGTGTCAAATTAAGTGACGAATGGGTTCACCATGTATTTTTCGAATTCAGTTGTATATATATATATATATATATATATATATATATATATATATATATATATATATATATGTATATAAAACAGTAATTTGATGTTATATGTTACTTTGCTTGATACTCAAGGCAATGTTCCAAATGTCAATTTATAAAGCATGCACATACCTTAAATACTCTGCAAATAATGACATAATTTCTTCAATGTTATGTATTTATATAAATGGGGGTTGTATGTGTGGGTGGGTGAGTGAATGAGTAGTTGTGTTTGTCTGTATGTGGGTATGTATTTGTTTTTGTGTATGGGTAGGTGGGTGGTTGTGTGTGTAAGTGTGTGTGTGCTTAATGACCTGCTGAGCAAGGCATACAGTATATATATATATATATATATATATGTGTGTGTGTGTGTGTGTGTGTGTGTGTGTTTGTGTGTGTATAATTGGAAAAACTCTACAGTCATTTGGCAATAATGAATTTATTTCAGCTGGCCACTTCATAAAAGAAACCTAACTCTTCAGATAGCCATCACACAATGGAGAGAAAAAAATCTTATCAAAAATCATTAAAATATTTTGAATGGATTCTTACCCACTTACGATAATAGAGTAGAGAACAAAAAGATATGGACTAGAGCTTGGCGTCAAAACCAGATGTAATATCATCGTCTGCTGTCATATATCTGTATGTATAAAAAAAAAAAAATTAACACAATTCACAAAACCTTTAACACCTAAAATCTTATCAATAAATTAACCTATTTCATTTTTTAAAATATCTTATTAATTTATTCATTTTTTTTTATTTATGAAAACGTAGCGACAAACACTATTACTAATATCAAATTTGTTTAGTAAAAAAATGTAGGTTTTATTTGATTTCCATTTAAGATTAAAATTTAGTCTTTATTTGATTTCTTAATAATTTTATATATATATTTCTATTCTGAATACTGCCATTCTAATTATCGTTAAAATTACCCATATCATTATGACAATTATAAAATATCAATAATTATATTACTAATAATAAAAGGTAACTATTACAATTATTGCTAATTTATCATTATCATTATTATTATACTCCTTGAGAGTTTTTTACATCAGCATTAGCTGTTGGTCTCTCACTGAAGTTTGAGTGCTAGCAAGTCTCCTCAAGTCTCCAGGACTCTTCTCAATATTCTGACCTATCTCAATAATGCAGTAGTTTGGATAGTCTCTACTCGTCCCGTTATTTCCAAGTCCTCAAGTCCTTGTACCAATCCTTTGGTGACTGTACAAAAAGCAAAATTACAATTGGTATAACCATTCACTTTCAAGTTCCACAGTTTTTTCAATTCCATAGCGAGGTCAAGGTACTTATCCTTATTTTCGTTTTCTTTCAATTTTACACTGTGGTCAGCTGGGACAGCAAAGTTCACAATTCTGCAAATTCTCTTTTTCTTTTTTTTTTTCTTTTTTTTTTTTTTCTTTTTGTTGATAAGGTCTGGTCGTCTGGCCGAGGTTAGGTGATCCGTTTGTATCTTAAAATCTCAGAGGAGTTTGTGCGCCTCATTCTCCAGGACAAATTCTGGGTTGTGCATATACCATTTGTTCGTATGGTTAAATTTAAATTTCTAACACAATTCCCAGTGGATCACCTTGCCCACCTAGTCGTGTCTTATTCTCTTTCTGGGCTAATTTGTTGCATTCACTTATCATATGATTGATTGTTTCATCTCTATCACCATATAACCTCCATCTGCAGTTTTGTTGCGTCTTATCTATTCTAGCTTTGATATGATTGGTCCTTATGGCGTTGTTTTGTGCTGCTATTAGAGGAGATTCAGTTTCTCTCTTAAGGTTTCACTTTCTTAGCCACGTCCACGTTTTCTCGAGTGAGATGTTGCTTGTTAGTCGTTTACAACGTCAATAGAGATGATTTTCCTCGGTATTTTTATTTTCTTGTTGTTTCAGCTCTGTTGTTCCTCGTGTTGTTTCTGGTGTCTTCCTCCGCGCTTTTCTATGTAGTCTTCGAGTCGTTTTATCGACGCTATCTTCAATGCTAACAAGTTCTCTTCTTCCTTCTTTTCTTAAAAACATAATGTGTCAACGTCATCTCTGGGGTGTAAGGCCTTATGCATGGTCATTAGTTTTTTTGTTCTCTGCCCCATTTGTTTAAGTTCTTCTCTGATCCACTTCAAAAATGGTCATGAGTATTTTACGAGAGGGTCAACCCAGGTATTATTCCTTTTATAACGTTCCTGCAATATAATTTTGTTTCGAGTAGTTTTCTCGTTCTCCATAGGTACTCTTTTTTTCTTTAATCTATATTTGTTTGATGGTGTTCGTTTCCAATATTCCCAAGTATTTATACATTTCCTTTTCCCTAAGTGCTCTAATTTTTTCTTGGTTTGATAGGTGTATCCCTTTCGTCATGGGTCGTTTTCCGCTTTTCATTATTAGCATGACGCATTTTTATGCCAAATTCCATCCTTATGTCCAGACTGTATCTTCTCACTGTCTGTATTAGGGTTTCCAATTCTCTTTTGTTTTTGCAAACAGTTTGATGCCGTTATTATTTTTGTTGTTATTGTTTATGATGATGATGTTACCGTTGTTATATTGCCAATAATATCAGTAGTAATACTAATAACATTAATTTTATCCTACAATTGTTATCACTATCATTTTTTCTATTATTAACCTTTTTTATATGAGTTTAAACCTATTTTTATGTCGGCATTTAAATATGAGTTCGTTACGTTTATTTAATAGTTGGCTAGAAGATTTGAATCTAATGATGCTAATTTTTTCCTACCGGCAAAGGTTACATCTACTGCTGAAGCTTCCGGGAGTAGATTAAATAAATCTGCACTTAATTTTGTCAAGTTAGGCTACTATCTCTCAAACTCTAAAACCACCTCAATGGGCTGTTTTCGTTTCTGGGTAAAGGATTGAAAAAAGTTTCTATAATTGTAAAACCTCTGTTTCTAATTTACCGCTGAGATTCTAATATAAACCCTCTCTTCCCTATTGGGAAAATAATTGCTTGGTAGACCACTTTCTCGGAATTACACATTTTTTCCATGGGAAAATCTTCTTAATTTCTATAATTACAAAGTAATTCATTTGTTTCTTTATTAGCGATTTGTCTATTAATTTATTTTTATGATGATAGGTTATTCAAATATATTATTTGTGCAAGAGTAACAAATTTTTAAGGGTTTTCTTTTTAAAAATGTTATTCAATGGGTTGTCCTCGTTGAAATGTCTATCTAATCACGTAAGGAATTACTTGCTAATATTGATATTAAAATGTTTACAGGGAGTGGAGGGTAAACCAGATTACCATTCTTTTCCCCTGCTACGTTTTTTCTTTTATAATTAGAATTGATATTATTGCCACTATCTTCAAGTCTATGATTACAACTATTATTTCTACTATTGTTTATGTAGCAGCGTTCCATAATTTTATTGTTCATTAATTGTTCCTGGTATTCTAGGCTCGGTTTAATCGAGAAAGTCTACATAGGAATATCCACTGGGAACTGGAAACAGAGATTATATAACATTAGACATTCCTTTACTAATCCGCTACTTAGGACTCAAACAACCCTATCGAAGTTTTTTTAGTTTAAATGTACTTGGACTAGCCCCACAAATAAAGTGGAAAGTTATTGAAAAATCTTAGACGGCAAATAGCTTCAATAGTAGATATAACTTATCCCTGGAGGAAAAATTAACATTATCAAATACAACGACACCAAACAGCTATTAAATAAACGGAACTAACTAATATTCAAATGGTGGCGCAAAAATAGGTTTAAATTAATATGATAGTGGTTATGAATAGAAATAAACATAATAGGAATACGAAGGCTGTGATGTGTGAATTGGGTGAATGTTAGTCAGAATACCTGCTTTTAATATAAAACCTGATAGGAATAAAGTAACAATATAATAACATAATAACATTAATAGCAATGATAATAATAAATACGGAAATTAAGTTGGCTAAAAGGTATGGTAGCTCTTTATTAGAAGTAACTAAATAACCTTAAATCGTGAATTATTAAAAGAATAATAATAAGATCTGATAGAAACCGGGGGCAAATATTGAAATATTAAAATAACGATACATAACCTAAAGAGAGAATAGAGGTACCTTGTGACGAAAGGGTAAGTAACGCCCCATGTAACCTCTTAGAAGGGAAGAATAGTCTAGAATCGGAAATATAGTAATTCATGACATCCCGTAATGATGTAACATATTCATATGCAGATGCATACAGAAATATATTCAACACAATAAAGACGAGCGGACACAGTTCTTTAGAAAAATATACCTCTCACTTTATTTGAAAGGGTTTGAAAGGGTTACGAAAGGTATTATCTGAAAGAGGTGAGTTGGAGACTGAACAGAACTGCGACATATTGACCCCTTAACTCTTCTGGCTACAGTAGCATTTCTTTCCCGTTCTCCTGGGCTGCTCAACCGGGGGCCTGGGGGCCCAGCCTCTGCTGGCACATGGTTCTCATTCCAGCATCTTCTCTCCAACCGATCTGAACTTCCTGTCGCCGGGGTTATATAATAATTTGACACCCACCTACTTCTTGCGAGCGTCACATTTGTACTCAATTCAACCCATCGACAGTCAAGGTTATACCTTGATCCCCGTATATCTTCGACCGGATGCACCTGTTATTTACACAGGTGCATTTCTTATTTTGACAGCTCGGCTGGGGTCAATATGTTACAATGAGATATAAATAAATATAAACAAATGAACAGATAGAAAAATTCTTAAATGGAAAATGGTCAAATAGGATATGAAGTTAGTGAACAAATTAAAGGGCACGTGCAAAATAAAAAAAATTAGAGACAAATTGAAATATGACAATGAGATTAAATCTAAAACATAGGAACGGTGAGTAAGTTTAACCAGATTCACTTTGAAGCCTCACCTGCTATTATAGGTCATGTTTCGACCGTTTTATTTTTTATTTTCTTATATTTTTCCCTAAATAACAATGTTTATTGATCTCTCTTTGCATTCTGTAAAAGTTCATCGGATGAGGCGAGCCACATTGAAGATTTGTCGAAATAAATTTACAATAGCATAGTAACCGTCTGTTAAGTTTTCTTTCATTATATATATATATATATATATATATATATATATCAGTGGGGTGAAATAAATATTCGTACACATGAAAATTTTTCTCATTAAGGGTTTCCGGACTATTGTCTCGATCTTTATTGTTATTTCCACAGCGTTTCCTAAATGATAAAAAACCCTTAATGATAAAAATCAACAAGCTTCGTCTCAGAAATTTAGACAACTAATGAAAATTTTTATTTTTTATCTTTCAAATATAGCCTTAAGAAAATTTTTATATACATTTACTGCCGAAAAATATAATCAGAAGATAACTCAGGACTCTCAGCAGAAGACTGGAAATTTTCTAGCAAGATCTGTTTATACCTTTGGGCACTCATTTCACCGTCTATTACTGATGTTTTGCTCACACCGTTCGCTGAAAAACATCCCTAAATCATTATACTGCTACCGCCAAATTTGACAGTTGGTACCGTGTTCTTTGGTGAGTAGGATTCGCCATCTCCACCCACCCACCCACACACACACACAAATTCGATAACTAAGACTAAGCAACTCAATTTTAGTTTCATCTGTCCATGATACTCTTTCCCAAAACGAATTTTCCTTTTCCTTATGCTGTCTTACGAATTTCAATCTTGCATCTCAATGTCGTTTCAGTAAGAGAAGAGGTTTCTTTGGTCTGCGTGACTTTAGACTACTCCTCAGCATTTAATTACTTATTGTTCGTTTGGTTACACTACACCCTGATGAACGCAAATATTCCTGCAGCTCTTCACGTGTAACCATTGGATTTTGGTCAATCAGGCGTCCTAATTTTCTTGATAATCAAGGAGAAATCTTCCTTGGAGCACCTGTTCTCTTTTTGTTTTCAACTGGGTTACGTCTTTTAAACCTTGCAGTTAATGAAGTTATCTGAATAAAAGGAATATTCAGATTGCATGAGATATTTCTATAACTTTCTCCATCTTTCCAAAGCTTAACAATCAGTGCTTTTTGTGAATTACTCAATTCTTTTTATCTCTTGCCATGATCAGAACAATTCTCATATGACAAGCAATTGCGGAAAGTTCCGGTTAGGATTTTAAGACTAACTATAATTACTGATAGTATTAGTAAAACATTCTAGAAGGCTAACTATGGGTACTGATAGCATTATTGGAACAATCTAGAAAAATATTGCAACAATGTTGTACTGTATGATTACCTTTTTCACTTATGAAAATGAATAAATGGCAATTTCAGTAAAATTAATTGTAACCTAAGTTTATATACACATATCGCCCGGGAGACCTGGGTTCAATCTCAGGTCGAGTCATACCAAAGGCTCAAAAAATGGTACTTGATGCCTCCTTGCTTAACACTCAGCATTATAAGGTACGGATCAAGGGTAAAGTGGAGCAATCCAGGGAAAGGAGTAGCGCCCTCCCCTACACCTTGGTGTAGTAAGCTATCGAAAAGGGAGCCTTCGGGTCACCCTCGACTATGGTCGCCTACTTTACTTACTTTACTTATTAGTAGAATATATCCTTATTCAGTAAATGTATATAAAAATTTTGTTCCGACTATGTTTGAAAGATAAGAAATAAAAATGTTCATGTGTACGAATATTCATTTCACCCCAATAAATATATATATATATATATATATATATATATACATATATATATATATATATATATATATATATATATATATATATATATCATCAAGACGTGCCAAATATATGTAACACACTTTGATGATATGTGATCGTGTGCGTGTGAGCGAGCGTGAGTGTAATGATAATGTGCGGGCTCTAATGATAAACAAGGGTTTAGTAAATGCTCACATACATGTGCAAACTCACACACATATATATGTGTGTGTATGAGACAGACAGAGTGAGATACAGAGAGAGAGAGAGAGAAAGAGAGAGTGGGTCTGTAATGGATCCATTGTCATGGGATAAATAAACAAAATACTAAACACAAATTGTTGTTTATCCCGGGCGACCACCAGTAACCTTTCTCTGGATTCTATTGCCTTATACAATGTTGATCCTTACCAATGAAGGCCTCCCCGCTCGGCTTTCCCCTCCCCTTTCAAAAATCTGCCTTTCCTATCACTCTTGGGGCGAAAAACGATGCGCTGTCGGAAAAATCTTCTTCCTCACTTCCACCTCCGCAACGTTTTTTCTACAGCAGACATTTCCTTGATTTTAATTTCCGGCATTTGGTGAAGTGAAATACGACAGCCGCATTTTGCTCAACAACCGACAATCCTTAGAAGATAATGAAAACAAAGCGTGGGTTATAGAAACCTCCCTCGTTCATTGTTCAGTTGAGAGGCTGGAGGTGAAATGAATAAATCACAGAAAAAGGCGGGAAAAATTAAACAAAGGAATCATTGGCTTCCGGGGGAAAAAAGTTACCATTTCTTGTAATATTTATTCAATGTGACACAGTTGTGGAATAAGGCTAGACGCTATTTTTTCTTGTATATTCTCTTTGTTCTCGTTTTAAAATGATCTATATCTACTAATTTATCTATCACATTTTTTCTTAGTAATCAATTTATCAAGATAGATAGATAGAAATGAAGAAAATATAACTTGATTACTAATTGTCTTATGGGAAAGTGGCAAACAGAAAAATATAAAAACTTACTCCAAGTGTTTAGATCACGATTGTTTTATTCCCTCCGTTCATTTTTGAAGGCAGAGGAAAAATCTAAAAAATATCGGAAGTAATGTGAGGGGTAGATTTTTGGTTCTTCAATGAACCAGCCCTTCTCGTATTTTTGACTGTTTCACTCTTAGTCCTGGCTACCGCTTGTCTCTTCGTGTCCCCATTTTCGATACTCTCTCTTTTTGATAAAGAGAGTATCGAAAATCCAGCTTGATCAAGCATATCCTTACACTTAGCCTACCGGACGAGATGTTGAACTTAGTCAAATCGACTCTCATCCGGCTGTTAGCTTTTTTCTAATTTATCTACTCAGACCCCGCGACCACTCGTTCCTAAATTCAAATATAACTCTAGATCAGGAATACCAAATACGTCGATCGCGATCGACCAGTAGATCACAAAGGCGTTTGAAAAAAGAGGGGTTTTTTTTATGTTAGCCAATGATCTATCCTCTCTTTGGCAGGTGCCACTTGATTGATGTACTTAATTGTATTGTGTCATAAGGCTTCCTGTAATGATGAAAGGTCTGGGAATATATATTGTATATATATCATCATCATCATCATGTCGCGCCGCCAGCACGGATCTCCTTGACCCCTCTCTCGCTACCTGTCTCTATCTTCCATCGCTCCCGGCAGGTCTTCAAGGGTACATCCTGTATCGTCACAGAGCTGTTGAATATAGATTCTAGCTGGTCGTCCTGCCTTTGCTCGTCCATGTGAAGGGGTCCACCGGAGTATATCGCTTATGACTTCGTCCCCACTAATATATATATAAATAAATGTATTCAGTATTTTTATACAGATCATTTTAAACGTTGCATGTAAGTTGAAAAAATGCGGGCACTTGTGTTCTAGATCATTCCTTTATTGGTCGGTGTGAAATCTTTTCAAGGCCCCTCTTGTTAAATAAGGGATTGACTGAATCTTTTATTTAGCATGTCGTGTAGTATTCTAAAAAGAATTAAACCGTTGTATCTGGATGAACTCAGTGTAATTGACAGGTACTTACCTTTAAGGCCAGTTTGAAAACTTTGGTTGGGGGTGTTAAAGTTAGGTGACTAAAATCCTTGAAGTTAGATTTTAACTCTAAAATTGTTATCCGGGAACCATTGAAGAGAGCAATCATCAGTTTTCATCAGTGGTCAAGAAGACAAATCCCCAACTGTCCCACAAAGTCGCTAATTTGTAAGAAAACATCTTGAAATGAATAAAGAATGATTAGTCAGAAAATGTCTTCATTATGAATACCTAAGTGAAGAAGAGAGAAACAGAATGGAACAACAAAAAAACGAGGAAAAAAGCCAACCACCAAGAGAAAGAGACAAGATGATTAGCCAACACTCGTAGTCAACTGCAATTCTTTCTTGAATGAATGAAATAATCTTATAACCTTTTGTCGAGCAATATTTTGAAGTTTTAACGTTTTGTTTTGGGGAATTTTCTTTTTTTATTGCTTTTTCATTTTTGGACAGAAGTCAGTCCCCTTACCAGATTTTCTTTTCTTCTTTTGACGCTCTAAAACTGATCCATTACTGTGAATAGTAGTAATGACATTTTTCCGGTGTTATTCCTTTCTCTCTTGTTACTAATTAGGCAACGGTGAAACTTCAGGAACACCTTCAAGTTTAATCTAATTAACTTTCTGTGTTTAGTTTTTTACCCTCGGGAAAACAACTTTGAAATTTTGAATTCTGCATTTGTCTTATTCAAACTGATGGAGAGTTCACCCAACCAAGTGCATCCGCAACATGTTGACATTATGTTGTGTAGGGGGTAGTGTGTTTTTACCGACAGCAATTTGGGTTCTCCGAGTTTTAGTGAACCTTTTATCATAGTTTAGGGGCAGGGTATTTTTGTTTGCTTTCATTTCCTACTTTCTGGATCCAAATTGGCATTCACTGGTGCACTAAGGCACCATCTATTTCGACTGAAAAAATTCAAAACCATAAATTTGCAGTTATCCCTGCACCACTTTATAAGTATACAAATATATTCATGTATATATGCATATGTGTATCAGATTATGCTAGTATATATAGGTGTGTGAGAGTGAGTGAGAGAGAAAGTATACTAGTATAGATATGTGTGTGAATATACCAGTATATATATATATATATAAGTATACTAGTATATATATGTGTGTGCGTGTGGGAGAGAGAGAGAATATACAAATATGTGTGTGTTTGTATACAAATAAATATATATCTATATTTATATCTATATACATATATATATATACTAGTATAAGTCAAAAGTTTTGTAATATATTGGTAGTCCGTAAGATAGAATTGAGCTGCTCCAGATGCCTTTGCCGAGGTCGTGAAAGTGACACTGGACTAAGAAATTGCCAAACTCGCCAAATATCCACGGCCTCGTAATCCACCGTTTTAGACCTAGCTGACCTTGCCTGATTGTCAAGATTCTTGCAACCCTTGGGAAATTTCTTCAATCCTCTGATTACTGTAATCAAATTCATCTTCACCTTTCTACAACAAATGTTTTTCGCTGATTCCGCAGGGTTATGGCTCGGTTCGAACTCTTAAACCATAAATTCCGGAAAAGAACTACACGTGCATCTGTACAGCTTTCAAATCCCACACGGAATGAAGCATTGCATAACGTATCAGCGTACCAACTACCACTATACTACCAACGACAAAAGCTACCCACTACAGCTTGAACTGCTTTGGTCACGTGATATACGCGCCACAAATAAGTATGTACCAATATATTGCAAAACATTTGACTGACCTAAGTATTCACCTAATGCCTTCGCCACGGACAGGACGTGACACAAGATCCGTTGTTTTTGTTTTGTCTTGTTTTGTTTTCAATTCAAAGCTTTCCTTCTCCTAGACCAAGGCGAGATAATCGCGTCTTCCCTGTTATTAATAATTAGTTAGAGGGGAAAATATGGATTCATGCCTTTCCAAAGAACATTAGCATGAAGCGAAATACTAACAGCCTCGTTCAGGTTTTGAATTTAGGTTGTTGATTACATTTCTGATTTTGACTACCGTTATGCTAAGAACGCCTCTATTGTGTTGGGAGCACATATTTAATGAAAAATGAAAAAAGAAAAGATGGATTTGTGCCCTTCCCATGCACCTTAGCGTGAAGTAATTCGCAAACATCCACGTCAAGGTGGTGGTGGTATGTTCTTTTCAAGTTTTCATGCTAGTATTAACTGATGACCTTCACTGGAACACGAGTCTCCAGGACTCTCCTGGACTCTTCTCAGTATTCTTGCTGATCTCAGCAGTGCTATGGTCTTAATAGTCAAAATCTTTCGACGCATCTCCAATTTCCAAGTCTTTTATCCAGCTTCTTTGTTATTGTTCCAGGATCTCAATATATTAATGGCATCACTGTTGCCGTCATGTTTTAAGTACAGGTTCAGGCATTTATATGTTTTTCTTTTTTTTCTTCTTTTTTTTCTCCTTCTATTTTGGCCGATCTCAGCTGTCTGAACAATCTCAATTCTTTATTTGGATCTCTTATTCTTTCAGTCTCTTTTTCCAGTTTCTTCGGGTTTGTTCCGAGGGCTACAACTATGACTGGTATCACTGTCACCTTTATACTCCAAGTTTTTTCAATTCTCAAACAGGTTAAGGTATTCATCCAGTTATTTTTTGTTTCGTTTTGTTTTTTTGTTTTTGTTTTTGTTTTTCTTTAAATCTGTGTATAGCGAAGTTCTCTTATTGATATAATTTTCTTCTTGTAAGCTTTAACTAGTTTTGATGCTGGGATTAAGTAATTTGTTTTAATCTCAAAATTATCATTTTTCTTGGACAGGTTCTGATTTGTGCGTATACCATTTGTCTGTATGTTTAAAGTTTAGTCACTTACCCAGTTTTCAGTAGATTACCCTCTCCACCCTACTCTTATACTCTTTCTGTGACGTTTGCTGAATGGTTAACTGCTCTCTCTCTCTCTCTCTCTCTCTCTCTCTCTCTCTCTCTCTCTCTCTCTCTCTGTATTTGCTTTTCTATTATTTTTCTCCTTTGAGTTTTTCGGGCCAGATTTTACTAGTGGTTTTTCACTGGAGTCAGAGTGATAGCAAATCTCCAGGACTCTTCTAAGTAATCGAGCCCATCTAAGCAATGTCTAGATTCTTCCTCAGGTCTCAAGTTCCCCGAGTCTTTTTTCCAGGTACTTGAGAGCCATTCCAGGGGTTCCAGTGGCAATTCGTATTACCGTTACCCTTGCGTTCCATAGTTTCTTCAATTCTTAGAGAATTTTTTTTTATTTTAATCCTGGAGTCTGCCAGAACGACAAAATCCACTAGATGACAACTTCTCTTTTTTTTTTTTTTTTTTCTTTTTTTTTTTTTTGCGAGAACTTGGTATGGTTTTTCAGGATTAGGCTTTTGATCACTTTGTTTAATGGCATATCAACTTTCGTGGGTTATTTAATGCCAAAGCCATCCTTATACAAAAACAGTTGTGGTGCTATTTAGCCAGTAGCTGAGGGTGGGTAAGGGGACTCATAGATTTCCCAAAGGTATTTGTCTAAAAGTGAAAATAATAGCGCGATTGAAGTTTGAACTTCGCTTACAATGATCTCGCTGTCCAGCATTTAAGCCACTGAGCCACGAGAACTCTCCCCAACGCCAACAAAAAATGTTAGTGGTGTAGTTATTTATGATCAATACTGTACAACTACTATGAATTTATCCCAAGAGACTGTGATGACACCTTTTCAACTATCAATAAAGTAAAAAGAAGCGCTGAAAAATAAGTAACGAAGATTCTCGTGTTAACGAAACGATTGTTATGGGTTCGCCTTTCGGGTACAGATGATTCCGACCTCACCCCGATTGTTTTATTTTTCAACCTCTACACACAGGTATTAGTATCCTTATCTGGTTGTCGATATTCTCTATTACATTAGTGCTAAGTTAACAAACGGACCCGTGAGAAACTCGTGCTTGATTCCACTTTCCAGCAGTTTACTATGATATAACTTGCCCCAAAAATCCCTCTGGCTTTATCTAACAGCTATTTTGAATATTTAATGATACAAAAAAGTTAAATAGCATGATGTTTTTATGAACTTTTGTAGGAAAATTATGCGTTTTAGAAATACAAAGCTGATAAGCCTTTTCATATCAAGTCTAAATGCTACTTAAACAAATATAGCATCCCGTTGGCTGGGATTGTAGAAGACACTGACAGCAACTCTACTAAGAGGTTAGACTCCCAAACCAACCAGTGTCCTGATATGACACCAAACTGTATCTGATGGTGAGGCACCTTTCCTGAAACCATGGGAAATGTAAAGAAGCTCTTCATTGCCATTTCTACCTGGTTTACTCTGACCCAGATTGGTAGTAGGTTTCATCCGTGCGTAAAATAGAATACTTCAATCATTTTCAAAGTTTTATTATTATTAGTTATTTGAAATCATACAGCTGCGTGTAAATTTTTTATATTACATAGGAATATTTGATAAATGTAATTACCAATGTCTATAAGGATGGCTTTGGCATTATATAACCTCCAGAGGTTTATATGCCATTAAACCAAACCAAACAAACTAATTATTCATGGTAAATAGCAATACTTAAAACCATTCAATTGTGTGCAAGCAAATAATCAATATTAAATTGAATTATTAGTGTCAGAGAGGAATACTTAAAACCATTTAACGATGTGCAAACAAGGGAGCTCTAACAAATCATTTAATAATAAATTCAGTTACAAACTGTTCACTTACAAATCATATATATATATATGTATATATAAATAAACAAGATTTAGGATTGAATAACCCAGAAGAGTTGATATGCCATAAAACACAAACCAACCAGGTCAAAACAAATATAGCTGGATTTAGTCTGTAGACACTAAAGCGGTCTGAGGATTAATAAAGTTCTCCAATCAGTCCGCAAATAAAAGCAATTATAGTACCAGTTTGCAATCGGAATTATCTCCCTTTGTTTCCAAAGGAAACGGGAGTAATTGCTTCCACTGATTAGAACTCTCAATTACCGATATAAAGAAATGTAAATGATGTAAAGCAAGTCTCTCCCCTGTTGTTTATTACAATTTATAAAGCATAGGTTCCTCAAATAGACTACTTCGAGGATCATTAAATAAGTTTCCAGACTTTTGTCGTATGGGCACTTTTATTAATTGTACACATATGAAACTCTAGTCCACTTTGAAGTAATCACCTCCGGCTGCAATACACTTGTTGTACCATTCCAACAACTTCTGGAAGGCCCCATGGAAGTCCTCTTATATGAGCGTGTCAATGACCATCGTCACAGCCTTTTTCATCTCCTCAATTGTCTCATAACGACAGCCTCTGAGCTTAGAGAATAACCAAAAGTCACAGGGAGCAAGGCCTGGACTATAGGGAGGCTGAGGAAGTGTCTTGATGTCAATCTTGGTCAAACAGTCTGTGACAAGGATGGACTTGTGGACTGGTGCATTGTCCTGGTGGAAATACCACTGACCCAATTTGAAGAGTTCTGGCCTCTTCCGACGGAATCTCTTCCTGAACTCTCTTAAAACCTCAACATAGTAACACTACCCCTAACCCTAACCCTTTGGCCAATCAACTCTAGTGTATTGACTTCCTTACACCTCCTACACCTCTCATCATCCCTCACAGACTCCATGCCTTGCTTGAATCTCTTATGCCACTCAAAAACTGATGCTCGATTCATGTAAGATGGTCGAAAAGCAGTCTGAAGCATTCCATACGTTTCTGTGGCATTTTTTCCAAGTTTAAAACAGAATGTTATTGCATATCGTTCTTCTAAAGTCCAGATTGCATTTTTGAATGTAGCTGTTCATTTGAACCTGAAATCCTAAAAATTGGTCAGTCATCTCATAAGATGTACAGCAATAATATACTGAATTTTCAAGAGTCTACGACAATTTTAAATGCCTGTACAAAAAAGTCTGGAAACTTATTGAAGGCATCACATACGTTGCACGTGCATCTGTGTGACTTACAAATTACGCACGAATTGAAGTAATGCACAACATGTCAGCGCACCAGCTACCACGGTACTACCAACCACTGCTTGTGCCTACAACCACTTAAAATGATTGTTCACATGATATACGTGCTTCAAAATAGCAAGTGCCAAAATATTACAAAACTTTTGATTAACACTAGAAGTTAAAAATGACGCAGTTCTGAGAAAAGAAACGGCATATAGACTTTTGATGTTTAAACAACATTCATAGCAACAAGTTGAATTTTTAAAAAAAATAGGAAACTAATATGGCTGAGCTGTGTTTAAGAGAAATCAACGGAAATAACGTTCTGCGCATGTCTAGACAATGAATATGGATCTTTATAAATGGCCTTTATGCATTAGTGATTCACTCTCAGGAACCAAGAGGATTTTAGAGCCTCAATTAATCATCCTGAGAAATCATCTATGTATTAATACCATGATGACTACGCATCTACCTTTGTTTTCAGAATTTGTAATACGTCACTCGAAGCTAAGAATGAATAGATAGATTAAAAGAATTGAAACCTAAACCTTATCATTATCAACACCAAGGGGTGCCGACAGCATGGATTCCCTTCTCTCTCTCTCTCTCCCTCTCTCTCTCTCTCTCTCTCTCCATCCATCCCCATCGGTCATCACTCTTGTAAGTCCTTTGGACGTCATCAATACTGAGCACTTTATTTATAAATATTGAAAACTATATATATATATATATATATATATAATTCCACACTCTTTTCGTTTTACCCAATCAATATCTATCTTATTGCAGAATAGATCCGTTTTGTTAATTTATTCTCTTACATTTAATTCTCTCTTTTTTCGCCGCCCATATTCAACCTACTCAACCCCCACATCTTTTTTCTACTAAACGTCACTCAGTAGTGTAATCGTCCATTCACTTATAGAAATTGCAAGAAAAGAAAAAAAGAAGAAAATCATGGGAATAATGAAATGAAACGGTAACTTAGAAATGTCTACTTTCTGTAAAGCTTCAGCATTGTATACGCATGCGCAATCACGCATGTCCTTTAGCGTCACAATGTCTGCTTTTTCGCTTTTAAAACGTCCAAAAAAGATACGGAGAAATGTCACCTTCGGATAATTAGAAAGTTTCCGACACTTGGTTTGCACTCACCTCCGGGGTGACCATCATTGTCACGTTGAACCGAAGGGAATGAAGCAATACCTTTTATTGAAAAATCATTCGCCGAATATGGTTGCAGATTTGCTTGAAAATGGATCTGCTGGATTTGTGTGGATATTAATTCTTAGCAGCAAAATCCCATGTGTTTCTTTTTTTTTATTTCTTTTATTCTGTATTTCTTTGTCAACTACTGTGTAAGTAGTCATGGGGAAGGATGAACATAGTTTTTTCTTTGATTATTTTATATGCAGGATAGAATTGCTACAATAATGCATTCCATAACCGACACCAAGAAGAATGAGCACATTTTTTACATAGAATTAAATAAATCATCAGTCAGGAAGAAAATTAAGTGACAATGGGTAATCATGCATGTAACTAAACAAACTTATTAAGTCTTGATTTATTTGTTTTAATGGCATATTAACTTTTGTGAGTTATTAAATTCCAGATCCATCTTTGTACAAAAACAGTGGTGGTACTATTTAACCCATAACTGTACAAATTAAGGGGTCTTTACTTTTGCTAAGGTTGTTAATCTGAAAATGAACGTAATAGCTGTACGGATGGAAGGGGTCCTTACCTTTTTCCAAGGGTATTAATCTGAAAATGAACGTAATAGCTGTAAGGATTTTGTCAAGGAACTTTACCTTTAGATAAGCGTCCTTACTTTTGCCAAGGGTATTAATCTAAAAGGGAACGTAATAGCATGACTGGACTTCTGACTCGCTTTAAACAATTTTAGCCTCTACGACACGAGAACTTTCCTTCAAAACCAATTAAAGTTTTAAATGTCAAATATTGGGATTTAATAAGGATCTAAATACATACAAAACATTTAAAATGTCCTGGTTGTGGAAAGGGCTACGAATATCAGGCGAAAACTCTCAACCTGATATTTGTAGTTTAAACCCGTTTATTTACCTATCTTTATTTACCTATCTTTATTTACCTATATTTGTAGTTTAAACCCGTTTATTTACCTATGGGCTTATAAGACCCAACAAAATTTAGGCAGACATTAAGTCTGCCTTAATTTTGTTGGGTCTTATAAGCCCATATGGGTTATAAGTCATTAAATACGATATATATATATATATATATATATATATATATATATATATAACTCCATGGTTTGATATTATCAGTGGATTAGTGTATTTAAGGTTTCTTTTTAATCATCTTATATATTGTACACATTTGTCTTTATTCTGCAACGAACAGTTAAATCAGGCTAGCATAAGACAAATTAAGCAGTGAATATGTCATATCGCAGAAGTGCTACCGAAAACATTGCAATCACGATTTTGAGCAGATAATAAACCTTAGCACACCAATGAGTTTTGTAAAACCGTGTAATGCAATCACGATATATTACAGATTCAAATTAATATCTTTTTATTCAATGAAAAAATGAAAAGTCGCTTCAGCCATTTTTTACAATATTACCTGACATTAATTTACCGGAAATGAAACTTATTTCTTTGGGGCATCTTTCCATTTTGCTTAAAAAGGATTATATAATCACATAAAGTCAGTAACATCATTGTGAAATGACAGGCCTCGACTAAACATTGCATTAGGTAGATTGTATCATCGTATCATACGTGTTAGAAGTTACATTCGATTGCAAAAGTATTTCATCTAATTATGCCACGTTGTTTCTTCGCCTCAATCCGAAAACAAGTAAAGTCAGTCATTCATTTAATATCAATAATTGATCTTACACATATTTTGTCCACTACAAACCTTCCTTTTCCTAATCGATATGGGATACAATGTTATTGATCAATCTATCAAAATCAGATGATTCTATCTAAGTACAAAGTGTTTCCGAAAAACTGCTATAATTTGAGTGTGTTTCGGTTCAAATACTTTCTTTAATGGCATATCAACCTTCGTAGGTTATCTAATGCCAAAACCATCCTTGTAGAAGAACACTAGTAGTATTATTATTTAACCTATAGCGGGAGAATAAGTGAGTTTATAACTTTCCTCAAGGGGATTAGTCCGAAAGTGAACGTAATAACGTGATTGAAATTCGAACTCGTTCACTACGATGTCATAGTTCAGTACGTTAGCCACTACACCACTTCCGAAAATTTGACATCATTTGAAAGGGTTTTTCAGATAGATTAATATCATTTGTTAGGGTGTTTAAAAAAATTAATATTTATTTACGACGTACAGAGTGTTTCAGAAATAGTGAAAACATTTTATAATCTAATGATATGACTACTTCTCCAAATGATCTCAAATTTTAACAGGTGTAAAAACAACTTAAAATTCTTTGTTTAATATTTAAACGCCCTTTTTTTTTCCTGAAAATGGTATTTCTATATTCGAAAAGAAAAAGCATGAAATATTAACCATAGAGTTTTGAGTTATTTCTGTACGTGCTGTTAAACTTTGAGATCATTTAAACAAGAATTGGTCAAGTTATTAGATTACGAAATGATATCAATTTTTCTGAAACACCCTGCATTTTTCGACCAAATTTGCGAATACATTTCTCTTACGCGTACGTACGCTTGCAGTAATCTGGTAATACCCACGTTTGCCTGATAATTATTTTTTAATTAGCCCAGTCTTAAGCTGAGGCTAACAAACCTCTTGTCAGTCAGTTCTCTGTTAAGTTACTAACGACAGCGAACAGATAAATTAATATTGTTGCAAAAACTAAAACGTTCGAAATTCAAGGGCTTAGAATTCGCTGCAGAGAGGAATCCTGTGTATTTTCATGACTCTTGAGTTAAGTAGCTTCCAGCGAGTTATATGTACCGAACAATCTCACAGGTCATTAGCGATTTTGATCCTTTCTTCATCTCTCATTAGTATTGCCTTGTCTCAGACATAGCTGAGTAAATATTTTAGATTTGAAAGCTCCATAGACAGTTAATCTAACATTTAGAAATTAAGTGTATGCTAGAAACGTAAAACCCTAAGACAGACAAACGATTGATTGATTGATTGATTGATTGATTTTACGGCATATCAACCCGTCCAGGGATATTTTATGCATAAAGGGTAAGAAATTGCGTTCATTGTACTTTAGATGTATATTTTTGTTTAGTTATTTCTTAAAAGTGTTTTTGTACAAGATAATATCGAATACGAATAATTTTAAATAGATCTATTTGACAATTACCGGACATTGGCCTAGCGGTTAGAGTGTTCGCCATTCGCCCGGGAGACCTGGGTTCAATCCCAGGTCGAGTCATACCAAAGACTCAAAAAATGGTACTTGATGCCTCCTTGCTTAACATTCAGCAGTATACGGTACGGATCAAGGGTAAAGTGGAGCAATCCAAGGAAAGGAGTAGCGCCCTCCCCTACACCTTGGTGTAGTAAGCTATCGAAAAGGGAGCCTTCGGGTCACCCTCGACTATGGTCGCCTACTTTTACTTTATTTGACTAATTGATGAGACCCTTACAGGTACTACCAATCTGGGTCAGAGTTGACCTGGGAGTAATGGTAATGAAGAAGTATTCTACAGTCCCCACAACTCGAGAACTGGTGCCTTATCATCGGATTCACTTTAGTATCATACACAGGACACTCGTTTTTTGGAAGGATCTTATTCCTCTGCAGTAGTTACAAATATATCTAGCATCTTCGAACATCAGTATTTTGCTCAGAAACGAATTAAACCCTTATTACTGACAAACTATATAGAGTAACGTGTATTTTTATAGTAAAATGTGTATGTGAAAGATTTTGAAATATTTCGGTAATGTGAGCCACAACTCAGCAGCTCCGGACACTTTTGATGAGATTCTGAAGATGACGAACCACACTGGACAGTAAGATACCGAACACAGCTTTTTGGTCCAGCCGACTTTGCATGATTGTCGAGGTTTTTGCAACCGCGGTGAAATTTCTTGAATACTCTATTTATTGTATTATCAACTGCGCCTTCACCTTTCATGCCACAAATATTTTTTCTTGCTTCGGCAGCGTTATGGCTCTATTCGAACTCGTAAAACGTTAATTCACGAATTAGACCACGTTAAAAGTTTATCTGTGCTCCTTTCAAATCGAACCATACTAGGAAGCAATATACAACATGTCAGCGTACTAACTACGACGATACTACCAAATACAATGGGTACTTTTCATGCCTTGAATTGCTTCGGTCACATGATATACGCGCTACAAACTAGCATATACTAAAAACTTTTCTATTAAGCTTTTAGCATCTCTCGTATTTTCAGCAACAATTTTAAAAGGAAAAACTTATATAATTAAGTAGAAGTGTTGATCAATGGGAGCACACATTATCGTCCAGATGCATAATAATATTGATCACGTCAAAGTTTGTATTGATGGTATTCAGTGATTGATTTCGCGATTGTGTTCGACGACATTTTCTACCAAGAAAAGTGGAATATCGTTGTGGAGGGGTAAATGAAATGAATGTGGACTCATTAGAGATAAATTCTGGACAACTGGACCGGGAAATAAGGCTGTTGATTATTTAAAAGAAATAGAAATGGAAAAGGAAGAAGAAAAGAAAGCAAAAGGAGAGGACATGAGTGAGAGAAGAAAAAACAGAGAGAGGGGAGTTTGAAAGAGTAAGAAAATAAACCATGAACATTGGTTCAATAAAAGTTTTCAAAGAAGAACTGAGTGAGAACCATTTGACACACACACACACACACACACACATATATATATATATATATATATATATATATATATCAACCCCTTAGCACGAGCAGAATATGACACAAAGACAATATAATCGGTGTTTAACGGGTTTGAATTAGGAGTTTTCCTTCTCTTAGACCAGTTGTCATACGATGGTTAAAGAGCTCATTTACCTATAACTGGAAGGAGAACAGTTGGATTCGTATCTTTTTAAAGAGTATTAGCGCTATTAGAAATACAAACTACCTCGTCCAAGATTTGAACTCGGGTCACTGCGTCTATTTCCTACGACCGTAACCATTACACTACAAACGTGTAATCGAATCTACCAAATCTCTCTCTCTCTCTCTCTCTCTCTCTCTCTCTCTCTCTCTCTCTCTCTCTCTTGCTTTTTTCTTGTTCTTTTTAGTTCGTTCTACAATTATGTATACTTCAGTTTCCCTAATTTTACCGTAAAATTAGAATGCGCATAATGCACGGGGAAATTTAGGATACACGTTATACATGGTGTAATGGTGAGTGAGCTGGGCTATCACACCATTGTGAGTGGATTCCCCTTATTTCTGATCTAAGATTGGAGAAAGATATATTATTTCCTGCTGTTGCCAGAGCATATAGCCGCAGATATATCCCGATATCTATTGACTGCCATTCAGGTAAATCCATGACGTTGAGAATGTGTTTTCTAATTCCACTTTATGCTAATTAAGATCAAACTCACATCTACGCGTAAATCTATTTGTCTCTGCCGGGAAAACTGAATCGATCTAACAAAAGATTCAATGCAAACCGCTTTTGATCAATATTTATGCTTTATCTCGAAAATACTAAGTGTCAGTCACGACGAAATAATTTGCGTCTGTTAACATTGCATATAAGAAATGCTATGGCAACATAAGGCCAAACAATATGCAGATAATGTACAATAAAATCAGTGCAAAAATTGTGAGATGATGAGTCGAAAATGCAGAACGTTTCAAAAAGAATGTAACTGTCTTTTGGACAACACGTATATGAACTATTCTAAATCTTTGAAAGTAATGGCTCTTATTTATTTACACGGAAACTACAACAAATTCAGACAGAACACTAACACCTACTGCCATATTATCAACGTTCACCTCTGGCCTAGCGAAACAAATATAATTTTTTAAAATGCGTTATTTTGAGGGCAATCCTATTAAGTATACGTCATCGGGACAAATGTAAAACCAAACAAAAGTGAATCTACAATGAAACTAATATAGCTTACGCTTCAGAGTCGCTAATCACAAAGAGACCCAAGAAACCAATTCAGCTTACATTACTGTAAGGTTTACCGGTTAAAAAGTGATTTTAGAAAAATACTAACATGCTGTAATTCAATACTTAATGACATTCAAAATAAATAGCCCTTAAAGTTTCAAAGTTCACCACTTCTTAAGAGTTGTCAGCTGGGTCAATAGAATTCACTGACTACTTCTGCAGAAGGGTAAGATTCCCCTATAAGCGTCCTAGGAATAATCCGAAGTAGAAGCACTTGTTAACACCACATCAATGGGAAAAGTAAATATATTTAAAAGAATTTTGAACTTCATTAATACATTGGTTCGTAAAAGAATTGATTCTGCAACTAAAAAAGAAGAGTTTTCTCGTTTGAAATGATTGTGAACTACATTAATATATTGGCTCTTAAAACATTAATATTACAACTAAATATCAAGTGCGTACTAGTTTAAAATGATTGGGAACTTGTTCAATATTTTGGCTCTCAAAACATTGACATTGCAACTAAGTATGAAGTGTTTACCTGCTTAGCATAATTGTGGATTGCATTGATATATTGGGTCCTAGAATATTAATACGTATGACCTACGTAAAATTATTTTGAACTATATTAATGAATTAGTTCTTTAAATATTGATACTGCAGCTAAGTAGGTTTACCTACTTAAAATGATTATAAAGATATATCTTTTGTGCCGTATATAATTGAAGACCATAATTGTTAAACAGTCTTCAGTATATAAAACCCCCGAAAGGGTTGATATGCCGTAAAACCAATCAACTTTACGTTGCATGATTTTTAAAATACATTGTAAAACTGAATTTATAGTCTTCGAAGTATAAAGGAAGTGATGAATATTGAAAGAAAAAATGTCAGAAAATCTAGAAAGTTCTGGTAATATTGCTCTGAAAATGAAAGGCCTGAAATAAAGGAACAAGAGGACAAAATTAGTGATTCCAATTCAACAAATATTCCTATAAATGATCTTCATAACATACCAAATTATATTTCTTTTGTTGGGAGGGGGATTGATAATATACTATAGGAATGAAAGAGAGACAGGGGTTGGGGGTTAGACGAAAATCACGGGGACACTTTGAGGAGTAAACAAGGATTCTGAAATAATCACTTCTATAATGGACATACTTTAATACCTGAAAACGTGGCAGGAAAATTATCGTTTCTTGTCTCTTTCCAAAATGAATGAGACAGTCGCGATTGGCTCGCTTTGTTAATTTAGACCAATCAACGACCGTTAATAATTGTCGATATTTTCGTTTGGCCTCCGACCAGAATGCAATTGGGGTTTGGCAAACAATGATGCACTTCAGATGCCTTTACTGATAAATTAAGATAGAATAAGAACATTGAAAGTATTCTGTGTAAGTTGTAAGTATCGTCCTTCCTTCAATTCTCAAAACAAACAAAACCACAAAGGAATATTCCTTTAATAATAAAACTGTCAATTGATTAAGAAGTTCATTTCTGTTATGAAGTATCTTAAAGCAAACAGAAACACAGATTCAATTCTTTTTACGTTCATATAAACAAAGATTGCTTCTCACTACACATAGTTGTATGGTAGCAAGTATTCCTATCTCATATAAATTCTTTCCATACAGTTGAATGTTTCCAAGTATCCCTATCTAATAAAAGTAATTTGCACACAGTTATATGGTTTCAAGTATTCCTATCTAATACACATAATTCACACATAGTTGAATGGTGTCAAATATTCCTACCTAATTCTAATAATTATGTATAGTTTCAAGTGATTATTTCTATTTCTAGAACAAATGTTTTCGACAGTCATTGATAAGGGAAAAAAAGCTCATATCTCAACATAATCCTCAATATTCTCGATACATTTTATCCGTATGATCTTTACAGAGGACCCACCAATTCTAACTAATACACTTCACCGAACAGCCCAGTCGGTTGAGGCAATAGAATACACCGACTCCATCTCTGCAGAGGAGTAAGACTCCTCCAATGAGTGTCCTTGATATGACATTAAACCATCAAATGGCGAGACTCCAGCTTTCGAGCTTTAGAAAATATGAAGTACCTCTTCATTGCCATTGCCCCTAGGTCCACTCTGACTCCGAGTAGTGGCACTTAATAGGATTCTATCTATGTGTCAAATAGAACTGTTTGATATTTATAGTGAGTGCAAATAAATGACAGGTTAAAACAAATTGTTAGAAATAGAAATGTTTGATCATTCATCTGTGTGTAAACAAATGACTAATGCTTAATTGAACTGGCAGTGATACAGAGCAATAATTGAAAAAATTTAACTGTGTGGTAACGAATAAGTAATGTTGATTAAAATTATTAGTGTTAATTAGTAATAATTGAAACTCTTTAACTATGTGCCTAAATTGAGTTATTAGCGTTATATAGCAATATCAGAAACCATTTAAGTATGTGCAAACAAATGATTAATACTAAATAAAACTATTCGAGTTAAAATACTCGAAACCATTTAACTATGTGCAAACAATAATGATAATTGTGTGCAAAAAAACTAGCTCTGGATCATTTGAAAATAAGATTACCAACAAACTAGTGCGTTGCAAATAATATGTATAACATTTTACCTACAAACTATGCGTTTACAATGCAAATGTATAAAGAGGATTTGGCAATAAATAACCTTCAAAGGTTGATGGGCCATAAAACCCAACCAACCAACCTTCACCGAAGTCCAAGAGACAGCAAGTCTGTTCAGCTTTACAGAACCTTTCTCAATATTTTAACTAATTTCACCTGTGCTGAAGTTCGGAAAGTCTCAATTCTGCATCTTTCCCGGTCTCCGGAACTTAAAATACACTGACTGCATCCCCTTCAGAGGGATAAGATCTTCCCATAACAAAGGACTGTCCTGAGTATGACACTAAACTGCATATGATGGTGAGCACCTGTCCCGTTTTAGATTAAAAAGAAAGAAATGGTCCATGAGAAGACTCCAACAACAGCCATTTAGGAAAGTTGGAACCATTTTGATAAAGAATATTGCTTTGAATTGACGAAATCCATGCCGGAAAGAATCGATCATAAAAGCTTGAAGAGAAGCAATTAAGTATTCATTCTAATTTTTTTGTCAATGAATTCCACAATTTCTTCCTCAACATTGGGTTTATCCATAACATTTATCTCTGCATAGCTTGAAAAAAAAGGATATCATTAATTTAAATAATTTAATAAAATTTCTTTAAGGAATATTTAATGAAACGAGAATGTTCATCTATTTAAGAAAAATGTTTTGTGCTTTATCTGTTATAAGTTGATTAAATGTAAAATAAAAAAAAAACCTTAATGGACATCGTGACAGTGTGTTGATTCCATATGTTTAATCAGAGGGAATAACTGGGGAATCTATTATGGTTTAAAAAAGTAATATAAATGTTATCTATTTACATTAAAACATGGATTATTTATCGAGCAGTATTTTGACAAAATACAAAAAAAGAGATTTTTATGTTAATGTTTATAGATACAGAACATTAGCAGCCTTTACTTTTAACGCAAGAATTAACAGGGTTTGTTTGTTTTTTGTTGTTGTGGGGGGTGAGATTGTATTCTTGAACAATCTATCCCCATAATAAACTAATTATCTCTTTCAATTTATCTGGAAATAGCAGTGTTGACCCTAAGTTAATCTGTGGCAACATCTAGTGTCCTATAGGTCAATGTCATCAATCCCGTGTATTATCCTCATGAACTAATTTTCAGCCATTGGATCCAACAGTTTGACTGTCCATAAAACGTATGCAAACAAGAAAACAGTCTCTGACTTTATTAGTATCCAAAAACTGCATTAGAAATAATGACGGATTAGATTTTTTTTATGCTATTAATTACAAATCATTTTATGTTCTTGAAAATTGTTCCCTTGGGAAGCCACAAAGTGGCGAAAATGTTCCCATAAATTAACAGTTGATTAAAAAATTAACATGCTTTTGAAACCCTCATACATTAGACTTCCTTTCTCAAATACCAGTTTTTTTTTTCCAGATTTTCCATTTTCTTTGAAAGAAAGACCCGGATAATACCACGTAAACCTGCTAGTCGTTCCATACATTTATTCTGTCGACTTTTTTTGTGTGTTTATGTTGTAAATGTCACTGACTGCTTCATTGGATTTCAGATTCATCTTTTTCTTTACTTTTCTCTTTTTTCTTTTTTTTTCTTTTTCTTTTTCCTTCTTTGTTTTTCTTTTCTCTTTCCCCCTTTTTTTACTTTTTTCTTTTTCCTTTTTCCGTTTTCGTTTTTTTTTTTCGTTTTTCTTTTACTTTTTCTTTTCCATTTATTCATTTTTCTTTTTTCTTTTTCTTTTTTTATTTGTTCTTTCTTTTTCTTCTTTTTCTTATTTTCATAGAAACTTTGTTCCAAACGAGAAGAGGCTCATTTTGAGTTTATTAGACATGTGTTTTGCGTTTGGCAGAATGTATGCTCGTCTTCTAATTGCATTGTGAATTCTTCATTTCATAAAATTGCTGAAATATATAAAACCAAGAATAATTGACATCATTCCGATGACGTTATCTTCCCTATCACTTAGGTTTTCAATATTACCTTCCTTATTTCTTTACCTATATATATATATATATATATATATATATACGAGGATCATTAAATAAGTTTCCAGATTTTTTTCGTATGGGCACTTTTATTGATAGTACACACATGAAACTCTAGTCCCCTTCGAAGTAATCTTCTCCACCTGCAATGCACTTGTTGTACCGTTCCAACAACTTCTGGAAGGCCCCATGGAAGTTCTCTTGTGTGAGCGTGTCAATGACCTTCGTCACAGCCTCTTTCATCTCCTCAATTGTCTCATAACGACAGCCCCAAAGCTTAGGGAATAACCAAATGTCACAGGGAGCAAAGTCTGGACAATAGGGAGGCTGAGGAACTGTCTTGATGCCCATTTTCGTCAAATAGTCTGTGACAAATATGGAGTAGTGGACTGATGCATTGTCCTGGGGAAAATGCCACTGACCCGATTTGAAGAGTGCTGGCCTCTTCCGACGGAATCCCTTCCAGAACTCACTTCAAACCTCAACATAGTAACCCTAACCCTAACCCTTTGGCCAATCAACCCTGGTATATTGACTTCCTTACTCCTCCCACCTCTCATCATCCCTCACAGACTCCCTGCCTTCCTTGAATCTCTTATGTATAGCAATTACATACTGAATTTTCAAGAGTCTATGACAATTTTAAATGCCTTTACAAAAAAGTCTGGAAACTTATTGAAAGCACCACGTATGTGTGTGTGTGTGTGTGTGTGTGTGTGTGTGTGTGTGTGTGTGTGTGTGTGTGTGTGTGTGTGTGTGTGTGTGAATCTAAGAAGGGATAGCGTAAACACAGCCAACGCCGCTTGCTGACTGTCACTTTCTTGCCTATGGGATCATCTGACTAAGTGGCTCCCACGTGGTGGGTGTCCCTTCATATACTGTGATATGGCGTATGAAGATAAGGGTGATCTAGTTTGTGTGAGTTTTCTTAGAAGGGTGCACTAGTTTATAGTACGTGGTCTTTACGTGGCTATTTTGTATCAATTATGTTTAATTTATTTATTTAATTTATTATTTTCTAATGTTTTTATTTATTCATTATTATAATTATTATCATCATCATCTCCACTGGAGTTTTTCACATCAGCGTCAGCTAATGGTCTTTCACTGGAGTTTGATTGACAGCAAGTCTCCTCAAATCTCCAGGACTCTTCTCAGTATTCTGGCCGTTCTCAATAATGTTGTTCCTTGGATGGTCTCCACTCGCCCACAAACTCCAACTCCTCTACTCCCTTTAGTAATCCTTTAGTTACTGTGCCCAAAGCACCAATCACAATTGGTATAATTGTCACCTTCACGTTCCATAGTTTTTTTCATTTCTCGAGGTACTTATCCTTCTTTTCACATTCTTTCAGTTTTATTCTGTGGTCAGCCGGGACAGTAAAGTCGACAATTTTGTAAATTCTCTTTTTTTTTTGTTGATTATTATAAGGTCTGATCTTCTGGCCGAGATTAGGTGATCCGTCTGTACGTCAAAGTCCCGTAGGAGTTTATGTGTGTCATTTTCTAGAACAAGAGCTGGGTTGTGCATATAACATTTGTTGGTATGGTCAAATTTAAATTTCTTGCACATCTTCCAGTGGATCACCTAATATTATTATTATTTATTTATTTATTAATTAGTATTGGTATACAAGAGTGTGTTTCTTTGTGTCTGTGTGGTACTAATCATTTCGAGTCTTCTGCTGAACAAAGTCTTTTACCCTTCCAACGATGACGACCTTGCAAACAAACTCTCTTAATCTTTCATTCTTCGATTAGTTTTTTTCTTGTTATTTCTTCAGTAACTTTTTCTTATCATTCCCACTATCTCTAATGCTTTTTCTGGTTATGTGTTCTATCTACCTCTATTTTTCATTGTTTAATACGTTCCATCGTATCTTTTATATTTGGTTTGGTTTCTTTGTTTAATGGCATATCAATCTTCGTGAGTTATTTAATGCCAAAACCGTCCTCGTAGAACAGTAGTAGTACTATTTAACTTATGGCTGGGGTCTTTTATATATCACAAAGCACCCTGATCAATATCGAGCTCTTTCGTTGATTTCTTTGGATTATTACTAACTTTGACCTTTCTCAGTGATTCTCTTCTGGCGATTCAAATTCATACGTTATACTTGCTACTATACATTGATTATATACTTAATTGTTTCGGTATATTGATAATGTGTCCATCATCCTGTCTATACTTTCTTTTTTTTTTTCATTTTCTTTTTCTTTTGATCAACCGATTTTATTCTAAGCAGGAGGTTCATTATCAGGTAAAATCTTTTGTGTACTTCCTGTTCACGTGAGTCATTTTTCTGCCGAGTGTTTGTTATTCTATTTGTAAGTGATTTTCAAAGTGTTATTAGTGCGATATAGTTGTCACAGTACTTATGGTATTCTTCCTTGTGCAATGAAACAATTATTCCTTGACAGAAAATTTGAGATAATTTTCATCTCCACCTTTCGTCACGTCTTGCCACATTTTTCATTTCTTGAGCACCATTATATTAATCTTTTGTAACATATTAACCTCCTTTCTTATTATATATCTTACACACTCCAATTTTCATTGCTTAATAATTTCTATCATATCTCTTTTGTTCACTTTCTGATCCGTAAAGAAATCCATAGAAAGGATAATGTCTGGATTATCTTCTTTATCAATTTGATTTTACTTTCTACTGATTTAGTTAATCTCAACGTTTCGTAGACTAGTCAGCTGTGGTGGTAGAATACGTCGACTGCATCTCTGCAGAAGCGTAAGACACTTCCAATGAGTGTTCTGGATATGACACTAAACTGCATCTGATGGTGAGGCTCCAGTCCTGGAGCTTTGGGAAATGTGGAGAACTCCTTCATTGCTACTACACACGGTTCTTCTCTGACCCAGAGTGTTTGTACTTTTTAGGATAGATCAAATAGAACTGTTTTCACTGTGTGCAAACAAATGACAGGTGTTCAATAGAATTATTAGTGTTTGATAGCCCTCTGGCTTGTTGAAAATATTTTCCAACACGTTTCGACTTCAATGATTTTTCTGAATGCAAAAATATTCAATTGAATCAAAATTTATCTATCATAATCATTTCTCATACTAAAATAATTTTGATAAAATATTTTTGCATTCAGGAAAAAGATTGAAATCGAAACTTGACGGAAAATAAACAAACCACCAAACATATATCTTTCTTCCTTTTTACTTTTACTACGCAGGTATAAACAGTATTTCGCATTAAATAACTTACGATAATTGATATGCCATAAAATCCAACCAACCAACCATCAATGTTTCACAACTGTACTTTACAACTGGTATTTATCTATCCCCTTTACAACTGCTATTTAATTATGTACTTTTTAATTGGTATTTAACAATATACTTTATAACTGCAATTAAATGAACTCTGAAACATTTCTACAAAACAAAAAAAGAAAAGAAAAATACTCAAATTCAAAGAACTTTGTTTCCCAGACACTTTCTCGGATAAGTTCCAGCAAATTGTATTAAAATTTGCAACACTTTATCTTTTCTATCCCTTTCTTCCTCGTTTCTTTTGTATAAAATTACTTTTTAAAAACTTTTCGATTCAGTATTCGAATTAGAAAGCTACGGAACTTGCTGTTTAAACTTACTGTTTGAACTTACTGTTTCATGGGACACTAACGCCCCCTAAAAACATTACCCAGTTAAATACTAAACTTGGCTTTAGTGTCACTCATTTCATAACAAATTTTATTCTCGTTAATTTCTTTTACATTGCAAATTTTATTCTATCTCTTAAATTTTTTTTTATGTTTGATGAATTTGTTGATAACCTTATCATAATACTATTAGAGATTTGTTTAAAGACCTTTGTTAGGGTGATTAGATCCTACATTTATATAGCGTGGATATTGATATTTTTCTATTAGGGGACACCGTCCCATCGAATAAGTTAAACGTTACATCTAAATAATCGGTAATCTTCAAATTCGCTTGTATATCTAACTTGAATCCGAATTTGTTAAAAAATCCATGTAGTTTTTTTCCTAATAATATCTCCTTTCCTGAGTGTGTACTTATCTATTATAATCAGTCCGTCATCTCGATAAAGTCCATAGCAGCCAAGGTCGATTATATCATTAAGTTTATATAGCAACAATCATCCGACCAATTCTGATATTTCGGCTGAAGCATACGAACCCACTGGATAATCAAAATAATCAAAACCCCTTTTTTAATCCATAATTCTTCATTATGGTAGAGTAGGGAATTGCGACAGTGTTTAATTATAATCTTTTTATCCTTGGATATTCTAGTGTATTCTTTCGAGGTTATTAAACCATTTAATACAATCTTCAGTGCTACGCTATTGATTTATGTTTAAAGCTATTCTCAAAGTAGCACAAATGCGCTGCAAAATAATTTTACTTATTTTAGCCATTTGTGATTTAGAGAAATTGATTAATTTGCAATTTGGGTTATTCAGGAATTATGAATTAAAAAGTGTTTCTAGAATAAAGGTTTTTTTGTTGTTGTTGTTGTTGTTTTTTTAATATGCTAATTTTTGTATAGGTGAGGGGTCTTTTTAACCAGTAAAATGTATTTTATCATAGCCTGAAGAGTCGTTTGGTGAAAACTAGGTCGACTCGATCTTGGCCATGTAGGAATAATTTTCATTATATATATATATATATATATATATGTGTGTGTGTGTGTGTGTGTGTGTGTGTGTGTGTGCTATATTCTATTTTGTTTTTTCGATCTTGCTTCTATTTCCTATTCACCTCTCTGTATTCCTCTTCCTACCTGAACACATCCTTATTATTTCTCCTCCAACTGTCCTCTTACTTCTAATTTTATTTCCTCTTCCGGTCAATCAAATAATCACACGTATTTAATGCTTTAGTTTGTCTACAAAATTATTTAACCCTCTCCTACTAACTCCAGTTTCCTTTCTTCCGAAACGTTTTTTGTTTTGTTTTGTTTTAATGGCGTTAATGTTGCCCGTTACATTTGTCCAGCTTCGGTTCACTTTTAAATCTATCATGATACTCTTCCTATCCAATTCCCAGACCATTTCTTCTAATTCGTCCGATGACATTAATTCCATGTTGTCAGCAAATATTTTTTTATTTATATTCAATCCCATTCTTTCCCAGTTCATTTTCAGGAATAGATTTTTCAAAAAATACAGTAAATAAATTAGGCAAAATCGAATCTCCTCACTTTTCACTTTTTCTAATAACTATTTTACTTGTACCTTTGTACCGTCGGATTAAAGTAACGCCATATTTGTATAAATTTGCTGTACTTCTTATACATAGTTTTCGTTATTATCCTGAACTCGTTTTGAATGAAAATCGGCTGCGTGTTCCCCTAATTCAAATATCTTTTCATAGTCAACAAAAGCTACACAATGTAGTTTATTATATTCTTTTGCTTGTTGTTTTTTTTTGGTGGGGGGGATCATTAGCTGATTTAATTTTCATTATTGAGCAAACCTTTCTGGCACTTCCTGTTAACGTGATCTGTTTTAAAATTATAAATGAACTGATTGATTTTAACGACCTGTCAAACCATGTAGAGGTCAGAGAACATTAAATGTTTATATTTTAATTTAGCTGGGGGTTAGGGTGGGGTTGTTTGTTTTTATTTGCTTTTATTTTTTGCTCACAGATATGTGACATCCTGTATTTCTATCTAGTACAGGGGGTATCCTCATAACATAGCGGCTAACCGGCTGTACTGTAACATCGCAGTAAGTGAATTCGAATTCTAATCTTGTAATTATATTCACTTGTGGACTAATGACCTTGGGGAAAAGTATGAATCCTCTAATTCTCTCCCACACACACACACACACCAGTTATGGGTTAATAGTACCACTACTTTTCTTCTAGAAGAATGACTTTCGCACTGAATAACTCAAGAACGTTGACATGCCATGAAACAAAGAAATTAAAAAAACCAAACTATCAAGAATAAATAATTTGCACACAGTTGTATGATTTCAAGTATTCCTACCAAATACTAATAATATATACATAATTTTATGGTTTTAAGTAGTTATTTTAATTAAATAATAATAATTTGTTTTCAAAGTGTTATATGGTTTCAAGCAACAAATAATAAGAATAATCCTTGGCAAAACAATTATAGCTTCAAGTAACTATTCTTATACAAATAATTTAAACACAGTTAAATGGTATCAAGCATTCCAATCGAATACAAATAATTTTCAAACAGATGTGTTTCACCAATAGACCGGACCCTAAAAGATCCTTCTGAGAGTAATATGTCGCGGCATATATTGTCTGTTTTCTTGTACAATTGAATCTCTATCCTTAGACAGAACATTTTAGACAACATTTCTCCGTTTACACGGGCTAATTTGTTGAGATGATTCTTTTGCATATTTCAAAATTTCTGTTGCTTTAGATTCCTTGTCTGGAGGCAGAAATTCTGCCTTTTATACGGTTAAAGCAACTTATTTATTCTGTTATATGTTGTAACACTTCTGTCTACCGGAAACACTGTTTGAGATATTTTTATTCTCAAAATATAAAATTTGCAAACTATTTTTCGGTTATACAAATCATTTTGTCCCTTTATTTGTTGATTTTTCACTCGTGCAGATCAAATTTGTTTATTGCTTTTTCTTTTCTGGGTAGATTTATTTTCTTAAAAAATGTTTGGTCCTTTATTTCTTTTATTCTTTTGTAGATCGTCTTGTTTAGTCCTATTCTTTCATTTTTGACTCATTTCTTATTCTATTTGCATATTTATATTTCATTAATTATGATATTGACTTTGACTATTTTCCATTTTTTATTGATTTCCTTTAGTTTGCTTGTTCTGCTGTCATCCTTAATCATAATTGCAAAATTTCTTCTCCAATCTTTTATGTGGCTTTCACTGTTTCACATATTCTAATCTGTTCTTCGACTTAAAGTCACTGATGTCTCCATTGATCTTTGTAGAACTAGATGTTAAAGCAGCCGAAACGAATAACTAGGCTTTCCCGAAAGAAAAAAATATGTTCGAATATCAATAGGAGCATTTTTCTTCTTTTTTCCTGGGTGTGATGTTCCTCCAAAAGAAAACCTAAGTGAGTCGTAATAGACAAAATTAATAAGATGAAGGATGATAATCGTTAAGTTATTATTAACAATTGGTTTGACTTGGTTTCTTTGTTTAATGACATACAAAACATTGTGATTTATCTAATTCCAAAGCTATCTTTGTAAAAAAATATGTACTGGTACCATAGTAGTAGTAAGATGCTTCCAAACTCACCTGATTTAAATCCCTGGTAAAGCTTTACATATATATACATATATATATATATATATATATATATATATATATATATATATATATATATGTTGGCCAACCGTAGTCGAGGGCGACCCAAAGGCTCCCTTCTCATTAGCTACAACACCAAGGTGTAGAAGAGAGCGCTACTCCTTTCTCTGGATTACTCCACTTACTCTTGATCCATATCTTATGATACTGAGCGTTAAGCAAGGAGGCATCAAGTATCATTTTTGAGTCTTTAGTATGAATTGACATGGGTTTGAATCTCGGTCTCTCGGACCATTGGTGAAAACTCTACTCATTATCTCAATGGACCGGGGACTATATATATATGTGTGTGTGTGTGTGTGTGTGTGCGTGCGTGCGCACGCGCGCGTGTGTGTGTGAGTGATAAAATAGCTTTTTAAAAATCCCTTTTTAATATTGTTGACAATCGAGATAGTCAGCACAAGCTTTTTTGCATTATTTTTAGTCTCTCGGAGAGTATCGGTCGTCAGACAACAATTTAGATTGTGTTTGTTTTCCTAATTTGTAAGCACCGAATGTGACCGCAAATCATTCCACCCTTCAGATGGACCCAGTAATAGTCATACGTATATGTATATTTGTATCTATGTCTGATGGCTTATTAGAACATATTTTCGTCTTTGGAATCATTTTATTTCTTTCTATTCTAAAAAAAACAAAATTCTACTCTTGTTCTTTTGATGATCAGCCTTTTTAGGTCTCTCCTTTCAATTTTGCCTCATTTCTGTTTTTAATTCCATCGTTTTTTATTTTGTCATCAATTAAAATATTGCTTTGAATATTTCTAGTTGTTATTAACTCTTTTTGATCTGGGTTTTTTTTTTGCATGTTTGTTTGGGTTTTTTTTTTTTTTGTTGTTGCTTCCTTAATCATAATTGCCAAATTTCTATGTGTGTATGTGCGTATGTATGTTTTTAGATACGTATTTATGTGTTTATGTGTGTAAATACGTTCCTATCTATCTATCTATCTATCTATCTATTTTTCTGTTTCTCAATCTATCTATCCGTCTGTCAATTTATCAGCTTTCCTATGTATGTATGTATGTATGTATGTATGTATGTATGTATGTATGTATGTAATTTTATGTCTATCTAATTATCTCTTTTAATATCAATCTATCTATTTCATATGTCTCTATTTTTGTAACTGTCTGTCTGTCGGTCAGTCAATCTATCTATTTATCTGTCCGTCTCTGTTTATTTGTCTGCCTCCCTATGTATGTATATATCAATCTATCTATCGATAGATATCTATCTTTTTACTTATTCATCTATATGTTTACTTATCTCTCAATCTATCCATCCTATAACTTTTATGCTACTTTCACTTTCACAATTTTTTTCTTTTTTTGCTTAAGAAAAATTCGGTTCATCCTTAGCATTTGGAATTTCCCCGTGAAATTCCTAAACATTTCACCTCTTTCATTTATTTATCGTCCAAATAGAAATTACTAATTTTTTCTTTTGCCTTTTTTATATTGAAGTCAGTATAATGTACGCGCTTCCTCTTCCCTTCTCCTTCTCTCTCTCTCTCTCTCTCTCTCTCTCTCTCTCTCTCTCTCTCTCTCTATCTCACTCTGTTTTCTTATTGTTTATCAATTTCTTAAGTGCTCTGTGGTTGAGGATCTAAAACAAAAACAAATATATGTTTACACTTATAACCCTCGCATAACATGTTGCCAACATCATATATCGATGGAATGACATTTACAAAGTTGGAAATAACAATCGTGGCGCTCGACCCAAATTCTGAATAACCTGTCACTGATGTCAGTGTCGTTGAGGTGTTGTTATTGTCAGGTTCAAATCAAATGTCACTGGGCGTTTCTTATTCTTATGCTTTCTCTGTCTGTCTGTCTGTCTGTCTGTCTCTCTCTCTCTCTCTCTCTCACGTGGATCATTCTCCATTGGTCAGTGCTTATTGCTATTTTTTATTACCATCTCGTAATTGTCTTGAGCCATTGAAACATTAGTGGCTAGAGTGCAGGGAGATTGGTGAGACGAAATGGCATCGGAAGTCTCGCGAGATTTTAAATAAAAGGTGTAAACGGAAAGAAAGAATAGCAAAGTGTCATGAGGAAATAAGATATAATTGAAAAGAAAGAAAGAAAGAAAGAAAGAAGCAGTTCTAAAAGAATAAAAGTATAAAATAAAAGTATAAATATTGTTGGTAGTTTCGAATTAAAAATAATTGGCAGCAACTCATTTTAAGCGCATATATATATATATATATATATATATATATATATATATATATAATTTGTGTCTTGCTTGGAGGCTTTTATAATTGTGTATTTTCCATTTGAGTCTGATATCAGTGTTAAAGTCTAGATAAATTCGTCGGGTTAGGAAGTTACCATCTAAATGTTAAGCCAGCTTCCCTCCTCTTGAGGTGCACTCTCCGTGGAGTAGTGGCTTACATTCTGGACTTCGATTTCGTTGTTAGAGATTTCAAACTCCAGTCGCGCTATTGCGTTCACTTTCGATCTAATACCCTGTGGAAAGGCATGAACCCACATATCCCTCTTGCTATGAGTTAAATTGTATCACTTCTGTTCTTCAACAGGGATGGATTTGGCATTAAATAACTTACGAATGTTGATATCCCACTAAAAACAAAGAAACCGAACCATCCCCAGTTGCAGAATTTGCTTGGGAACAAGAAAAGTCACGAGTACTCAAATAATGAATGGGGATTATTAAATGTCACGAATGGTATTTGGAGACAAAAACAAGTTCACAGTGATTGTGTATTGAAGGTAATGAGACTGTTTCGTTTATTTGGTATTCTTTGTTGTGTTTTTACTTGTTTCTATTTTGTTTGTTTGTTTGTTTGTTTGTTTGTTTGTTTGTTTGAATCGTTATCTCTAAATAAAAAAAAAGTCAGTTGACGATTATCAATTCACCAGAATTCATTGTCAAATGTAAATAATACCTTAGAATTCTCAATTTGTTTACATTTTCCACGTTTCATGAATTAACCGCACGATCAGAACGGCAATATTTCCCACAATTTATCGGTCATCTTAAATGACATAAAAAAAGAACCGTGAACAACATATAAAATGATCCCAATAAGCGTGTTTAAATTTCTGAAACGTTTCTCTCACTGTTTAGAATGTTCACCCAGAATGTTATACTGCGTTCCATTTTCGTGGTATATTTACCGAAACACATTCATAAAAATCCCAATATTAATCAGGTTGATATGTTCGAAGTCAACATTTATCCGTTGATTTTTTCAATTAGGGTTGTCAACTTAAAGAATAAAAAATCAGTGTTATTACTTTCAAAAAGATTTTGTCCAATTACTAAAAAAACACAACTTCTTTATATTCAAAATTGAACTGTTCTTTCCCCCACAAAGAGTAAATCCTCAGATCAAAAACTCGTTTCATGGATGGACATCGTTTGGTTTCTTTGTTTAATGACAAATCAACATTTGTGGTTAATTTAATGCTAATAGAAGAACAGTAGTGGTAGTATTAAGTACAATAGCTAGAGGACACGATGGTTCATGCCTTTCCCAAGGAGTATAAGTCCGAAAGTGAACGTAATAGTATGACTGGGGTTCGAATTCACTTACTACAATGTCGCCGTCCAGTACATTAGCCATTACGCCATAGAGAAACATTCTTGTCATGGGTAGACATCTATTTACGAGTCGATTATTTACAGTAATCTACCAAATTATCCAATTGGATATTTTATATTCGGGTTTGAAACTCGATATGTGGTGTTCAATGAATAAAATATGAATCCATTTATTTATTTTAGGTCCCTTAACTTTTTTACTGGAGCATCAGATTTTCAAGTCACTTTTCAAATAAAAATCGCTTAAAAGAAAAAAGAAAGAAAAAACATCACTAATGCCTTTTTATGAAATCGTTTTTTGTTTTTTTTGTTTTGTTTTATTTTTTAGGAGAAAGAAAATTAAAAGCACATTATTTGATTCCCTCCATGGAACAAAACCTTTTTTTTTTACTTCTTCAATAAGTACGATAAATATTGCTCTTGATGAAAAACCCTTGCTCTAATCTTTTTTGTGAAAGGTACAAGGCCAATTTCTAAGGTGGTTTGAATACAAAGTTTTCTTTCTCTTTGACTGTCCAATCAAAGAAAATTAACCTCGTGGGCCCTATTATTTACCAGGTGAAAGAAGAAAGGATTTTGTGTCTTTTTCAAGTGCGAGGTCCAATACTTGAATTCGAGTCTCTATTTCCTGCGACAATAATCGTTGCGCTAAGCACACCACCCTATATATATATATATATATATATATATATATATATATATATCCAAACATGATGCGAATTATAACAACATCTATCTAAATGTCGGTGAAAGAAATAAAATTAATTATTTTCTGATCAATCAGAAAATAATAAATTTTATTTCTTAATAAACAGTCCACCTGACCAAAAGACGCAAGGACTGACCTGTTATTTTTGCATTCCACTATGTCATGAGGCAATGGTTAGCGTTCTTCATCAAAATTACTACGATATTGATTTCGTTCCTTAAAAAGTGTTCTACACTTATGACTTTGCATGGAACTAGACTAAGCTTACCAGAAGAGGTAAAATGGTGTGCTGAGTTCTTGGATCTACCAAGATGATAATGAACGAGGGCTATAAAACATACATGTATGGAAAATTAACTGATTTCTATAGTAAAAAAAGTGTTAATTTTCGCGCAAAAACGAAGCTGTAATCTTTAGTTGTATATTTTTGCATTTACTGAACATTCGGCGCTTAACCCTTAGTTTTAGAATTTCTCTTAGATTCGCAGACGATAATATTTGACTTGCCTCGAAAACTCTGAAAGATTAAAACCAAAATAACTTAAAAAATCTTTTCCCTCCAAGATTGTTTAAAATCTTTTCCCTCCAAGATTGTTTAAAATATTTTTAACCAGTTAGAATCATTAACATTTTTATCAAATATCAAAAATAAATAGCGATAAAACATAATTCACAAACAGTAGATTTATGGATCCATTCTGGGAGTCAACTTAAAAACAAACCTTTCGAATTTATTTCTTTTGAGTGAAAATCGTACATTATTTTCGTTCCAGTTTGCATTTAATTTCAACATCGCTTAACTATCTTAAATTGAATGAATATGTCATTTTTTTATAAAAATATTCGTACTACAATACAATCTGCCACCTGTTGATGACAATTTCAGATGCAACCACGTTCATGTTCAAAGCATAAATATAGTTTCTCTCCTACATAATGACATACTCACACTTAGATCTTTTAAACACATTAATATATCGATTAGATTAGGACAATGCAAACAGCTACATTCATTTTTCCCTCTTCAAATATTTATGCTCTGACTAATATTATCTTTTTTCACTAGAAAAGATTTTGTAACTTCTGTTTTTCAACAAATGTTTCACTCAATTTAATAAAAATGTATTAATTTGATCGGTGTTTTATTCAATTAATTCCTTCTACAGTTCAATGCACTTCGTTTCTTAAGTTTTTTTAACCATTCTAAAAAATCAACAAAAAGTCATTTCCTTCTTGGTGAGGACCAAGAAATTTTCAGCACCACTCCCATAACTTTACCTTAACTTTACCTTAAGCAACATATGCAAATAGTATCTTGTGTATGATACTAAACTACATCCGGTGATGAGGATACAGTTCTGCAACTCTGGAGAGTATGGAGTACCCCTCTTTGCCATTACTCCCAGGTCCATTCTAACTCGGTGTGGTCGTACTTATTAGGTGCCTATCTATATGTTAAATAGATCTGTTTAAAAATTATTAGTATTTGATAAAAATACTTGATGCCACATTAGGGTAAATTATTTTTTATTAAGAAAAGGTACTTGAACTTGTGATTGTTTACTAAGGATTATTATCATTAGTTTCTTGAAACCACAAAGTTTGTTATTAATTAGAAATAATTACTTGAAACTATATAATCATTGGTGTTAGATGGGAATACTTAGATCATACAACTGAGAGCAAATTATTTGTTTAGATAGAAATACTTGATAACAGAGAACAAAAATTCAAAAAAATATCTACACAAAAATGTGTGTATAACTGTACAATAAACGCGATTCTCTAACCTCTTGGAATAAAATAACCAATTAAAATCACTCATGATCTTTCCTTTTAGTAAATTCGATTCCAACGAGGTTCTCTACAATTATAGCCTTGCGCCAGACTAAGCTAAAATTAATTCAGTTTTACGCAAAAGTCAACTCATAGACATAAAGCGCCTGCTGAAGAGTAAATATTATCTGTGTTAATCTTGCAAGTTTGTATATCAATAGAACTTCGTTGTATCTAGCCTGGCAGAAAAGTTGAAAAGGTTTAACGAATAATTATATTAATAATCTGCACAAATACGAAACCATTTACTACTGAATGTAGACCCCACACATTCACTCACTCACAACAAATCAATGGTCATTTTTTCTTTCCTAAAAGAAAAGTGTAAATATTAGGTATCTTTTGTTGAGAGAAAAAAAACAACTACTATCTCATAGAGAAGCACTTGGGAGTGACCAGATCTTCGCATTTTGTCAGCTGTTGTTGTTATTTCCCGCCTCTGGACAAGGCGTAAGAAAGCGTTCCTTTGTTTGTGAAGCTATT